>JAOPGA020001361.1:0-57345 GCA_026419775.2 Acrasis kona | reverse complement strand
ACGTTTAGTTCTATGAATTATTTTATGATCGGAATTGACCAGAAATCCATCAGATTACTATAAAAGGCGAGTATTGAAGGCTCTGTTGATTTTCCAATGGAAGTTTATTACATGATTCCAATGGAAGAGTTCTGAAGGCTCTCCAATGGATTTATTTACAATAAATGTTACAAATCACCACCTTCCTCCTCTTCCTCTTCCTCCTCTTCTGCATCATCACTTCTGAGTTCACCAGACTGCTCACTCACGGCTTGTGCCTGTTTCTGTTGAAGTTCTTCATATATCACCATGGCTCTCTTCAATTTCTTGTCCAGCTTGCTGCCAGCCCCACATTCAATTTTCCATAAACGTTGGTTTAGTTCCAAGATGCGATTCCACTCCGCGTATATCTCTTCGTCCTTTACCTCGCATTTTCTCTTTCTCATGCGATCCGTTGTATTTTCAATTACCTTGTCCAACACGGACAATGTACTCCTGGTAGTCGGGATGTTGTGCGACTCAAGCAACGCACCAAACTTCACATACAACATCTTCATTTGTACATCAACGGCTCCCCTTGAAACAAAGTATGGATCCTTAATGGCTTCAATCATTTTTGCAATGTCAGCAGAGACTTTTTGCTTGATCGCATCCTCATCAACAACAGCGGACTCGATCTTGACATTTTTGGTATTGCTTTTCATGCCAGCTGAGCGCTCCAAGTCTTCTACCCTAAGGCGCATTTCTTCCATACGTTGGCGCATTTCTTCAATGGCCTTTGTGTTAGAATTGACCATTTCAGTATTGTCAATGACAGTAATCTTCTTTTTTGATTTCCTCTTATTGGTCTCTTCTGTTGTACAAGGATCTAATGCTTTTGGTTCTACCTCTGGAACAACAGTATCCCCATGCTCTTTCTGTTCTTGAACTTGCACAGTGTTGAAGTGTTTGTTGAACTCTTGTGTGCTTCTGAGCTTTTGTACTGGTTTCTTGTTGGCAATAATTTTGCTGATTACATCAGTGGAGTTTGATGGGTCCGATGTCCTTCGCTTCTTTTCTTGAGGTTGAGTTGACTATTGGATACAAAGTTAGTATGATGTGAAAGCAAACAAACGGTACCTCTTCCTGGCTTTGATCGATTGAACCTATCACCCTCTAATAATTGATAAATTTTGATATAGTCAAGATATTACCTTTTGAACAGGAGCAGTGCTTCTATCAATGTTTTCTTGTGGTACCAAAGTATTCTGTATCTGAGTCAGCATAAGGAAAGAATTTGAACGTTTACGTTTGGTTGGAGTTGTAGGTGCGACATGTGGTTTCCGTTCTGTAAATGTCAATAATGTTGAAAGATTGAACGATTACTGTTGCTGGAACAAGGGAAGCAATGGCGCTGCTCAAGTTGTGGAATGGGAATCCTGGCTGTATAGGCTGCAATGTATTACCACTCATCTGTGCGTCATTAGATTACAATCATAATGTAGTAACGTTACATTTTGTTGAAGATGTTGGCTTCCAATCATTGCGCTCTTTTTTAATGTTACTAATAGTTATAAAGCATTCAGTTACCATTGTTACGGGTGGAGCCAAGATGTGATTTTGGAGTTGAAATCCAGGCTGCCTTTGAATCTATGGTAATAGTAAGAGATATGTAACATATATAATAATACCATTTGTTGTGTTTGTTGTGTTGTAGGTTGTGTGACTTGTTGTGATGTGAAGTTGATTTTTCCAACTCCCGGGATCGTAATTGCTTTGTTCTTCATAGATGATGCGATATCATCTCTATTCTTTGTCTTGGATGGCTTTGGTGGCATGTGTTGTCTTTTCCAGTGTTTGTTTGAAGGATTAGTTGGTTGAGTTGATCAAAATAGATAATACAATTTAAATTAAATATTATTTTAATGTGACATTGGCCTGCTTATCACGTTATAGTACAAATCTTCTAGGTATTCAAAAACATGTACACGCAGAGAATTATTAAGATACCATGTGTTTTTGTCATCGGTTGTGGACAGTAACATACAATGAAGATACTTTGACTCTTTGAATTTAAACAAGTTTCCACGTGCAAAAATACAGTACGGTGACATTAAAAAATCCTCAACAAGCATTATTTCTTCTTCTTGATATAGCCAGCAACCTTTCTTAAGGACCCTATCTTCAGTCAAATCAATCTTTTGACGTATTGAAAACTCCATGGCATCTATTACCTCTATTGCATCCTTCTCCTGTTTCTTATAAAAATATCGGATGGGGTGTGCTCCATCAGCATCATGACACAGCTCTTTTTCATTCATATTGCCCGAGAAAACACTGTGTAAGGAAGTTATACAGTACTGTTGAAAGGCCCATTTTAAATCTGGTTTCTTCTTGAGATACCTTTTAAAAACTTGATGAAATTTTTCAAAACGTTGAGTCCACAAGTGCAGAGGTATCTTTAACTTGATAAACTCTTTGATACAGTGCTGTGTGGCATGGAGATTAGGGAACTGTGTTTTTAATGGAGACCAATAAATGTTCTGATAATGAAAAAACAAATCAAAGTAATGCTTGGCTAGTTGACCTGTATCTTCAAATACCACAGGAGCCCGTAGCAGACTGTAATACATGTTGCATAGTGTCTGGTACAATGTTATCAAACGATTCATTAAATGTTAGTGAACTCGTAATTCTTGGTATTTCAATGGCATCCTTCTTCTCATATGAACGTAAAAGTACTGCACTATTTTGTTGGTTGAGATTGTTCAAATCCTCCAATGGCTTTGGGTAGTTGTAGCTCCGACATAATCTCTGGGTAACATCACTCAACTCTTTAATTGATAAATTTGAAAAAGCACTTCGTGGTGGCGCAGCTTCAACATTTAGATCAACATCAATTGGAGAATCATGACCTCCTAAAGGTTCAGGATCATCATTTTGAATGTTTCTCGACAATTCTTCAATAATCTCCCTCTCAATATTAACAAATGTTGGGAAGGCGTCAGATTTGGAGGTTAGGTTCAATTCATCCTTGTGCTTTGAATACATGTGCTTATATACATTTGACTGCTGCAATGTGGAGTAGTTACACTTAGGACAACAGTTCATTTTGTCGTGCTGTTCTATTGGGCATTTCTTGCGTAGTGGCTTTAAAACATCATCTATATATAAAATCTTTCCACAGGTGGTAGTTGGACAAGTGTGCTGTTGGAACATGTACGTTTATTATTATTTACAAATCCAATACCTCTGAAGGAACCATTGGATCTCTTGTAACATCGACTCCAATGGACATCTGAGCACCTCCAATGGACCAATTTGGCATTCCAATCATTCCGTTGACTTCCAACGAAAAAATAATTCATGGAAAGAACGAATACATTATCGGATGACAATCTATTTTCTTTGTAATAACAAAATCCAATATTTGGGCTCAACTCTGGAAAACTCAACCAGGGGCATCTTTACAGATAGCACTACAGCTTTCACACAAGCTCAAGTCTTAGAATGAACTACCACGGGCTCCCAACAAATACTTGTGAGTTATTTTTAAAATAATCGAGTTTAGCATTTGATGTAGGAGCATACATGTAAACGGCAAGTCACGTTTTAATCTCAGATTACCATTAGCTTACAGCACATAGAAAATAAAAGATTATAAATCAAATCAAAAAAAAATACAAAACATTATAAATATAAATTAGACATTAGATAATAGAAAAATCAAATTAAATCCCGAGTTAGCAAGAACCACTTGATTTCCTTCTTAGGGGTTTTAGAAGTGGATGCAAGGCTGCGCTCACTCAATCTAAAGTAACCTATCCAAACAAATAAATATCTACGAGTCAGCAAGAACCACTCAATTTCTGTACACAGGTATAGGGAGTGGATGTAAGGCTGTACTCCAATCGAAGAATTTGAAACAATTAAACCAAACCTGTACCCCAAGAAAAATGTTCAGAAGTACACTTCACGGGGACAAAAGGCTCTCATCACCCCCAGCCTTGACCAACTACTAATCGGATTCGAATTTAAAGTCACACCCCAGGAAGACACGGACGAAGACACAGACAAGGAACTGCAAGAAGAAGCTCCACGGGCGGTGAGCCATCACTTTAATGACCATGATTTCAGGATGTTTCGGAGTCGTCGCTAGTGGGTCATAAAACAAAGATACATTAGAATGGGTAAACTAATCAGCATAATGTGAATTAATCTTTTGAAGAGGAAAAGTTTTTATTTGTACAATCCTAGTTAGGTTACTCCCCGGTTAATAATCTTCTTATGTCTGCCTCGCCCATGATTCTCTCAAATCAGCAAATGGCGATGTGGGTGTGCAATATCTTTTGGTTCCACTCGACCATATAGCGTTTCCTTGTATCATTGTCTTTAGTCCGGTTATAAATTTATCCTTCCATCCTTCTTCTTGTTCTAAATTCTTTTCTATTTGTAAAAGTTCTGAGATATCCTGGTTGAGTAAACTAACGCAAGTACCAACAGCACCACTCAAGAGTTGTTCCCGTTCCGTCATGATTAATTTTAACAAGTTGGCACTATTGGAATTATATTCCTTTTCAAATGAAAAAATGTCGTTGGTGAAGGAAATGATTCGATTGCAGAGGAACCTCGCTCTCTCCACATCGGGACATGGTACATACTCAAAAATCGTAGAGCATGGACAATAGGTCTTGACATGGAAATGACGGCACTAGTGTACATTCGGAGCCTCATGTACTCTTCTACGCTGAAGCAGTTCTTCTTCTTGTCTCCTTCAGGCTTGCTCTGGCATACTTTCCGTAACTTTGAGCAAAATTGTTCATCCAGTCTTGACTAACGTGAGCAAGTAGACGTTCCCTTACTGCACTCGCATATTTTGATATGCTCGTAAACTTGCCATCTGTACTCTCCAACGTCTGTTCGCTTACTCCAAAATAGAAGCATACCTGCTCGATTAGGTCTTTCGATTCTTCTTGTGTGAGGTGCTTGTCGTCTAGAAGGTCATCAACGAACCAAAGCAGGTTGAGGAAGCTTAGGGCAGATACAGTCTTGTCTACGGATGGGCAGCGATAAAAGTGAAGTCCTGCCGGACAAAAGTTGTGAAAGGCGAACATTTGTTTCCTGTTGTTAAGGTCCAAAACCCCACAACTGACTGCAATGTCCCTTACTTGCGTGGTAACGTTTTCATTAAAATCCTTGTCTTGTGCAAAACTCTTCTTGTCAAAAAACTGGTCATCGATCTTGTCCATGAAAATGAGACTATCTGAGCTCTCGCTACTCTCTATGCCGTTGTCGGTGTCGGTGTTCACAACCACTCTAACCAACTTATGTCTTTTATTACATAACCGCTATACACGTCACTAGCTAGCCAAACCTCCGAACATTTTGAATTGGATTAAAATTGTATATCCATTAGAAAAGAAGGTGAGTTATGGATACATGCTCTAATAAGTCTATGTTTCCAAGATTATAGCGCGGCTACCCATTAATCCCAACATCAATATCACATGCACAAATGACCACCACCGTGAAATTTGAAACGGACACCTTTGCTCCTTCGAAGGAGTCCTGAATGACTAAACTAATCTCTCTTTGCAAGGATCACCAGATCACCTCAGCACAAAAGGCAATAGGTAAGCCAACAGTCACGAAATGGAGATTAACTTGTAATACAGGAGTTCATCGAATGTCCCCTCCTTTATCTTCTTTTTAGATTGACAGTTGATAAATTCGAGTGCTTACAAAACAACAAAATAATTATTATTAAAGATTTAGGGTGTATTGTGTTCATAATTATTATTAATAAGTCTAATCTTATCGACTATAAATAAAGGTGTTG
This sequence comes from Acrasis kona, assembly GCA_026419775.2. Taxonomy (NCBI): domain Eukaryota; phylum Heterolobosea; class Eutetramitea; order Acrasida; family Acrasidae; genus Acrasis; species Acrasis kona. The sequence goes on along the minus strand of JAOPGA020001361.1, from coordinate 51,548 downwards.
GTGTAAATTTTATAATAAACAAGAACAAAAGAACACAACATAACCTTAATACCACCAGAAACCGACAGAGAATTATCATGTTTCACGTTAGGTGGGTGATATACTTTTGTTTCTTACAAATAAATATCCTTTTTAAATAACATAACCAAACCATCGACACTGGGTCGGATGTGCACACCATTTTTGTTTCGTCAACTTGACAGAATCCTACTCAACCAACCCTCAGGTTAGGAACGAACTCAGGGTCCACAACAACACCTGACTGGTTGTTATTCATATTATAGTAAGAGAGGAGATACACGCAGTTACTCTCGACTCTCGTTATATTCGCTCCACAGCTTTTGGATGGTTTGTTGGACACAAGGCATTACACATTACAAAATCACTTTGAAAACTAAACCTTCTTACGACACACATTCTATAGAGTTGGCCTCTAAAGAATATTAATCCTCTACTAAAGGGAACAGTCAATTGAAAAGATTAGAGAACAACGAATGATTAATAACACCAGGCCGAGCAGTAACATTTATAACACCAGCAATAATAATATAAGTTCTGCTCAGATGGCAAAAACACAGCACTACACCAGCCACTCGCACCATCCCTACCACCACCCGCAACATCTCACAATGGGTCATCAAGTAACCGGAACACCGACCACTCCCCTTTCAACCTCCTCGTCTTCAAATTGGATGAATCATCTTGGTACCTCCAGCGCCATACCCATCAACAACAATCAAATTAGCATCAACATACCGTCCTACAATGGTCCATACGCCACACAATTACCAACGCAGCTACAAAACTCGCCCATCACTTCTAACATACCTCACCTTCATCAACTTGGTTTCACACAGAGTTATCCAGACCCAAGCACACCCAACATGACGTATCCAAACACACCCACGTATAGCATGACCCAGAGCAGTCCCTATAGTCAACCAGGGATCTACATGATGCAGCAACAGGCTCTACAGCAGTACAATCCCGTTCTCATGCAACAACAAATGCTACAGTACCAAACACAGCATCAACAACAACAATATCACGTTCAACATCAGCAACAGCACGCTTCATTTGCACAGCCGCAACAATCTCAGAAGCAACAAGTGCCATACAATCATGTCCATCAAAATAACATTCCCACCCTTCACGTCAAACATGAACCAATATACAAGAAGGAATCGGTGTACAAGAACAATGACGACACCATCGTATACGTTGATGACGATGATGATGACGCCGACGATGGCGCATCACAAGAAGATCACGATGCCTTTTTCGATCTAAGGGAAGAGATTGGATTTCAACAAACCGACGGTCGCCTCATCCAAGCGCGCAAACTAGCCGACGATCGCCTACTAAGAAGAGACGAATCGGAAAGACCCGTTTACAAATTATCGGTTCACTTGTTAAAAACATACAAGAACATCAACACGGTCTATTACACAGAGAAACGAAAGAGGGAACAAATCACACAGCAACAGCAACAACAACAATTGCAGTTGCTCCAGAAACAACATGCTCAGCAACAACAATTCATCATGCAACAACATGCGCAGCAGCAGCAGCAACAACAACAACAACAACGATACATTCAATTACAAGCTCAACAAGCAGCTCAGCAACAAGTACAACAACGACTCATCGAATACACCAAACCCATTCACAATAATGGATATGACGATGAACAAGGAAATTACATCGTTCAGCTGAACGAAGAAATGGACGGTCGTTATACGGTCCAAGAGAGCATGGGAAAGGGAAGCTTCGGAGTGGTGGTCAAGGCATTCGACAGGGTGAATCAAGAATTAGTCGCCGTCAAGATCATCAAGAACAAGAATACATTTTACGCACAAGCAAAGATCGAAATACAAATTCTACAGGATCTGAACGCCAAGGACAAGAACAACAAGTATAACATTGGTAAGTGATTTCGACGAGAATCGCTCGTTAACGTTCATAGTTCAATTCAAACAAATGTTCCAGTGGAGGAATCACCTGTGCATCGTGTTCGAATTGCTCAGCTACAATCTATACGATCTACTCAAATACACGCAATTCAGAGGAGTCAGCTTGACATTGATACGAAAATTCGCACAACAATTGCTATACACTTTACATTTTCTATCGAGACCAGAAGTCAACGTGATCCACTGCGATCTCAAACCAGAAAACATTTTGCTCAAAAATCATCGAAAATCAATCATCAAGGTGATTGATTTCGGCAGCAGTTGTTATGTAAATAAGAAGATGTACAAGTACATTCAAAGCAGATTTTATCGATCGCCAGAGGTCTTGTTGGGACTGCCATACGACACGAGCATCGACATGTGGAGCTTTGGTTGCATACTGGTGGAAATGCACACCGGCATACCATTGTTCGATGGCAAGAACGAAACGGATCAAATGCACAAGATTATTCAAGTGTTGGGCATGCCGCCTCACAGCATGATCGAGCGTGCGCCAAAGAAGGAGCGCTTCTTTCAGTGGGAACCATCCACGCGCAGCTACACGTGCATCAAGCAGGACATTAAACCTGGGAGCAAGACGCTGTGCGACGTGATTGGCGTCAACACGCACGGACCTGATGGCAGGAGGACCAATGCACCCGGTCATTCCTATCAGGACTATACGGTGTTTCATGACTTGGTGCTCAAGGTGTTGCGATTTCATCCAGCGGAGCGTTTGTTGCCGTTCGATGCGCTTCAGCATGATTTTTTTAGATTGAACGGCACCACCACCACCACCACCAGCAATGGAGATTTGATTACTGCGTACAATGGAAGGAGCAGCTCTGCGTTGAACGATGGATTGAGCGCGAGCGTCAATTCGTCGCCGGTGATGGGAATGGATCAGCATTCGTTTTATGGCAATCATCATCACGTTCCTCAGCAACAACAGTCGAATGTTACTGCCGCTGCTGTGGGTGGAATTGTGGGCGATGGATTTTTTGTTTCGCAGCAGCAGCAGCAGCAGATTCATGCTCCTACTTCTTCTTCTTCTTCTGGTGGTGGTCATCATCATTATTATAGAGCACAAATATAAAAATGTTGTAATAAAATATTAAATATTTCGTATTTGATGTGTTGTGAAACAATTGGTTGTTGAAATTGATTCGTCGTGCACATTTGTAGAAGTGGGTTTATGCCAGTATTCGTAAAATCAAAGAGCGTATGATTCGCACTCAATTCTTAATAAACTGGGTAGTAGTTGTTGTATGGACACGTGAAGGAAGAGAGTTGACTTGTTGTGATGGGATAAAATTAAAGAAGATGTTATGGGATAGATTTATCAAAAAAACACTTTATTCTTGTTTGTGCCAATCCAATGCGGATCCTTTGTAGTTTTTAACGTTAGTCCATCCCTTTGATCTTAAAATACCAGCAGCCATCTCCGACCTCACGCCAGATCTGCAATACACAACAATTAGGTCGTCCTTTTCGGGAATGTCGAAACCGAATGCATCTTTGAATTGGTCAGGTTTGTAGCCAAAACCGATTGCTAAATCTTGTACTTTGAACTTTAGTCAAAAAGAGTTTTAAAACGACTCACATGGAAAATTAACGGCAGTTGGAATGAATGGAAGTTCTTTTGATTCAGCTTCGGGTTTGGTCCGAACGTCTAACAACAAATACTTTTCTTTTGGATTGTTGATCAAGTTTTGTACATCATATTTATCCACATCCATCGCTTCTTTTGCTATTTCTGAATACCTTCTGAACACAGTCTGTGTGGAATTATGCAAAACAGGTATGAACGGTTTATTGGTGCGAAGGAGTTGTACGGAGAAGTTGTTGAGCAAAAAGCCTTTCGTAAGATTGATTGATCTTCTCATGTTTACAAAATACTAGTTGACTTTATTTTACATATTTGTGTTGGTTTTATTTGGAGCGAATGGAGATAGCTCTAATTTATAATCGCTTCTTAATCCCATCTTGTGGTGATCCTCATGAAACGAGCGGGTCGCATCTCCCCATTGATTAGTCTTGTTGCTGGCAGTATAGGCCATTTTTAGTGTTTCTGGATTTTCGGCTATGCTCGCAATTTCATCCTTGTAAGTAGTAGTGAAAGCTCCACTGCCAGATTTTTCTCTTCTTATCTCTTCATCCCACTCTCTTCTTTTCTTTTCCGCTAATGTCTGATTGTTCAAAGTAGAAGGAAGGTTAGCGTTGCTAGTTTTATGAACTAATAGGAATTAAATATCACTATTTCTCAATTCTTACGATTAATAGCATGTTCGGTCTTCATGTTCTCGTGCACATTTGTATGAACTAACTGATTCATAGTTTTGAAGTCCTTACCATGAAGATCACCACCATGACCGAAAATAACTTCTTTATCTAAACCCTCGTGAATCTGAAGATTTTGCCTACGTAGAGCGTCTGGATGTATGTGTTGAGGATCTACAAATGATGTTTGGTGAACTGTATGGGAATTAAATCTATTTGGTCCATTGTTAGTTGCTGAAAATTCATCTGCTCCTCTTTCTTCTACCCAATTTCCCATCAATGCCCCGGTGTTGTACTGATTGTTATGTTTGGAGAGACCGACTTGTTCAGATCTCAAAACTCTATCGCTAGGATGGAGGTATGGAATATGATGCTTCTTCACAAAGTTGGTCTTGTCCATAATGCCTTTGTTTGATTTTTCAGTTTGTTGGCGCCTGTAGTGCAATGCTACAAATTGTAAACTATAGAAATGTCAGATGATGGTTCGTCATCATATGAAGATGGCGAACGAACAGCGGATACAGAAAATTTAGCAGAAAAAGCAGCGATGGATTTCGAACTACCAGAGTCCAAAAAGAACTTTCATTCTTCTACAAAACAAACTATTACCACTATAAAGGAGCTTGTAAATGAGTACGTATCTACTGCTATTTAAATGTTAACATTTCAGTTTTGAATTCATGCGTGAAGAGAACGTTAAGTTGAAGGAAAAACTAACTGAATATGTATGATCGAAATACAAATTTTACTAATCAAATAGGAAGGAACCTTTGATTTTATGAAAAAAGTTGGTCAACAAAGAGACGACTACATAAAATCGTTGGAAGAGGAGTGTATGTCTATAGTTCTTCTTTTTGATTTATCAATTTAGTACGTAAACTACGAATAACTACAAAGCAAGAATTGGAAGTGTTTGCAGAGGAGATGAAGACTAGAGGAATGGAAGACCAACACAAATCGCAATGTTTAATGCTAGAAAAGAATCGTCTTACTGACCAACTCAACATTTACAAATTCTACGAGAGGGAAAACAAAAATCTAAGGGAAACCATCAGAAATTTACAATCTCAAGTAGAGAGAGTCAATAAAATCAGTACTCTAGAGTCAGAAAAATCAATTGTAGAAATGGAGAATTGGAAGAGGCAGTTGGAACTGGATTATCAATTGCGTGCTCAAGAGAACCAAGCTAATGCATACCTAGATTTAGACGTCAAGAGTAGAGCTGCTGTAGAGACTTCTCATGATATGAGAGAACACCTTACTAAGCAGAATAACGGATTAGAAGAAATGGTGGCCAAGATGCGCACGTTACAAAAACAACATACAGAACTGGTGCGTAGACGTTAAAATTGTATGATTCTTATTACTTCAGAGAAATAATGCTCAAAAAACAGAGCAAGATACACTTATAAAGGACGAACAAATAAGAGAGTTACATGATCAACTGATAATAAAGCATGAAGAAAACATAGCTATGGGTAGTCAGATACAAGAGCAAATGAGTGATAGAATGAGCTATGAGCTGCTAGTCACCGAGATGGAAGCGCTACAAAAGGAGCTGAAGACGACTGTTACAAAATACAACCGAGCAAAAGAGGAGTCAGAAAAGTGGAGAAAAAGAGCAATATCAATTAAGGGATTCGATGAGAATAATTTGACTCCGAGGACTATTAAAAATCTAGTGCACAGGAGGGACGAAATACTGATGAGTGCCAGAAAACCAAAAAATTCAACCTACGACGATGTGGTCGATGAGGAAATTGATGTCACATTCTCCACAACGAGTCCATATAAAAGCAAACCAACCGTTCTTCAGTCGTTATCTATATGGAATTCTGGTTATGATGACAATCAAAATAATCTCCAGCAGCATCAAGTCGATAATGATAATCAGCAATATGATCCTCTACGTCAAAGGAGGATGGATGACTACCAAAGTAAAGTAATAGATGACATTGAAAGTGCTCAAGAATTTGGTCTGAAGAATGGTCGCGAAAGTGTATTCAAAATGTCTTATGATGAAGAGGACTCATCTTATGATACTGATAACATAAAAAAACCACCAGAAAAGATCATCAAAAAGAAGACTGTTGAAGAACAGAGGTATGAAAATGATGAAAAGCTTTCTGTCATGACGAAGGGAAGGCACGATAAAAAGTTTGAGAAGAAGTCTCTTATTAGAAAAAAGCCTTCCTCGAGTCAAGGTTTGCAGAAACTGTTCGGCCCAGTGCAGGGAGGACCAGTCGGCACCATCGGATCCATGATGTCGAGTCCTGTCAAGCCCTCACAAAGAATACCTGTAAAAATAGAGTCAAGCACAACAAGATTTCTGGTTCCATAATAATAAATGTTTTAATTATGTATTTTTCCTCCACAACCCTGTCGACCAATACCGCAGAATAGGTAAATCTCTCGTCGTTAGTTTTAATAACTTTAGCAACTGCTCAACCGCACTCGAGTTGATGCTGATCTTGACTGCCTTCACTAACAGTTTAGCCTTACTCAACCAATCTTCCTTTATACAAGTTAACATGCTTTGTTCAAGATCCACGTTAGGGACCACTTCCTGCTTTTGTTTGTAACGATAATATAAATAATAATGATCTTCCTCGGATAAATCATCCCTTGCATTTTGTATGTACAATGTCTCCAAATACCTTTGGTAGCACAGCCTCTCTAACGAAAGTCCTAAAACAGTGGTTTGTGTATCTCCGTAATACCTTACATAAACGTTTCGTAATCCTTTTGCGTTCGCTTGCAAGTCCAACAGAAGGCTGCTTGTAAAGTCAACTTGGCTTTCCGGCAAAGAAACATTTCTGGATATGACAAGAAAGTTCGCAACGTAACTTGGTTGATACTCTGATGGATCCCTTATCATTCGTATGCAAGCCGATGGTACACAGTTTAAAAGTATTTCACAAACATTTTCACACAAGTCCATATCATCTCCTCTTATGATTATTTGATTTCCTACGATAACGTTATACAGGAGAATGTGCATCAACTTCCGGTGTAGGGTGTCGGGTGATAATTCTAGTTTTGTTTGTGTGGGTGAGGAGGTGTTAGATCCATTCGATAATACAGGTGACGCTCCCGATTGATTGAAGCTTCTAGTGACGCAAGTTCTAAATAAATCGGAGAGTTGATGGAGTGATTTTATAGGTCTTGTTGTTTTGATTTGTTCGCATTCGCTTATGGTCGGCAGTTGTGAAACCTTTTCTGAAAATGCCTTCAAAATGGCAGTCGACCACTCGTGCAACTCTTTAAAAAATGTCTTTCATGATGTCAGAAAACAAGTATCAAATACATACAGGGTACTGAAGTAATAGAGGCAAAACACGGAGAGGCCCTTGGGTGCGCTTTTGTCTGAACATGTCCGCTGTTAACGGCGCAGCTCCTGACGATGTGCGATGTAATAGAAAGTTGCTTGTTAGATTATTTGTCTGATGCCTACTATTTTCCATTAAAAATACTTCTTGAGACCGAATTTTAATTGTCTTCACAATTCTAAATATGGCCCTAATACGATTGTTAAAAAAGTCAAGTGTTTGGTTACTTTTGTAGAAACGCCCAGGACATTGTAAGGGAAGTTAGACTTGGGTCTATAAGTAGGAATGCAAACCACCTCGCAAACCCTCTTGCTTTGCTGTCTTTTATTTTAAAGACATAAGCGAAATTATACCCATTATTGTCATCTCCAAATAGCACTGGTCCTTCTCTACCAGGCCCTACGTATTCTACTGATAATGCTCGTAGAGATAAACTTTTGAATTGTGATATGTACTGTGGTTTAAGTTGATGTGAGCTAAGGAACATGTTGTGGTCGAATGTCACGAACTCGGTATTTTGTATAATTATCTTGTCTAGTTTCGAGATGGTATCGTTCAATTCTTAACAATTACCATGTTATGTTTCGACAGTTATATTTTAATTTACCTGATACGTCCGTGTTTGAGCCATCTAACTTCCTTGAACCATTTTCATTCAAGTAACTATTACCTATGGACTGTGTACAGTACAGAGCACTCGGTCCATCGCTCTCACAGAAGTGTGCGAAGAGCAGGATGTTGTTCATGGGTTGTGTTAATAAATTTTTTGAACTATGTTTACAAAAGATGCAACAATGGATGAATCAAATGCAACATTTATTAATACTAACATATTTAATAGTAGCACATTGTGTACGTTATAATCCAAGCAAGCTTTGATAATTAGAATCATGACCGAAACTGAACTTACCAAGAAGGTAGCAAAGGCCGGCATGCCTCCTTCGGTTACAACTGGCCAAGGTCCACCAACACCCTCGGTTTCATCTCCGGGAAGTATCTGGAATCCAACAAAGTATGATGCGGCTCCAATCATGACCAAAAATGCGATGATGACCGGTAGATATTGCAGTTTGAGCACACCCCATGTAATGCCTAATATTAGAGATAATATCTGCTTCTGCCAATAGATGACTTATTCTACTGTTATGTTGCTTTTCAAAAAATTCACTCACCCTCTAAAATCTCGTCCTTCTCCCATGAATATTGTCTTGGTTGTCCAACTTTCTTCCATAAGGATATTTTCACTTCTTCATCCTTCTTCAATGTTTTCTTTGGTGGCATGTTGGGGTTGGTAACAAAATAGACACATTACAAAATGACAAATTAAAATTATTTTGTGTCTGATCTGTTAATAAACTATAAACCCATCTCATTGTGCACGCTATAAAAAGCATTATATTTTATTTTCACAAACACGCCGTTAAGCAATTTGCCAGCATCAAGTCTTGATATCTTGCACTTTTATATTCTACCACAAACCAATACTCCTCAATGCACCTCCAATAACCTTTCTTCCCAAAGATGCAGGCGCCGCTGCAAAGCTATCATTATTGTCGTCATGGTTCTCCTTCTTAAAATCATGAACGTACGGCGTCATGGGCGATCCAGATGCTCCACCCAACAAATCCCTTCCTGGAATAGGCAACAAATTCAAATGCTGACCTGCATCACACAACTTTACTAACGTATGAGCGCTACCACCAGCATCACCACCAGCAGCACCCAACCTACCCACAGCAGACAGAACAGAGCTATTCGGAGTAGATTGAGCGCTATTACCTTGACTCCTCGCACGCAATTGTACATGCTTAGGTAAAGGTATGGGGACGAGCAATCTATTGTTCATCACGCACGCATTCACAGACTCATTAAAGAACTTTTCGTAAATGACCCATGTGACGGGATCGATACTTTTAGATAAACTCTCCATCACGTTCACATACGCCCTTTCGGTGCCAATTACCATTTGATTGGACAGACCCGCTTGTACGGATAAGCGATCGTAAGGCTTTCCAAGAAGAATATCGCCCAAGAATCTCACATCAAACATTAATTGCAAACATCCATCTTCGGTTACTTTTTCGTTCTTGTCTTGATTGGCACCAGGTGGTTCGATTTGTTGTTCCTGAATCATCTTTTCGAAATCACTCTCCTCTGTTTGCTCCTCTTCTTGAACTTGCTCCTGTTGCTTCTCTTGTTCTACTTGTTCGGCAGTCGCTCGTTGTTCAATCTTGGATGATTCCATCTCTCGCACGAACTCGGAGTATTCATCGAATGCCTTTCTGGACATTTCCATGGCCAATCTCCTGCTCACGCTCTTCTCCACCTGAAAAGCACCGACTCGATATAAATGCTTATTTACTTGGTGAAGAGCATCATGTACGTGATAGCTTGGATGCGTGGGGACGTATACCCTGTCGTTCTTTGGTTGTGGAAAGATCTCTTGTTGATCGTTTGCAATTTCATCGGTGCTGACCTGAATCTCTGCCCATAAATGTCTTCTCGAACATTTCCAATTCTCATTGCACAATCCATTTTTGATTTGATTGGCAAAGTGATCGGAGGTGATTTGAATCCATTGCTCGTGACCCGACGTGTAAATTTGTTCCAATTGTTTTTCTAACGCAATCATGTTCTTACATACTTGGTCGGCACAATCTTCTTGTAATGTGTTGGCGGTGGGAATGGCGGTGAACGCGTTCGTTCTTTGTTTTCGTTGCATTTGGAGATGGTAATGTGCCATGAGTGCTTTGAGTTTATTTTTTTGTCTAGTGGTGTCGAATAGTATTTCGTTACAAAGATCCAAACACAATTGATGTAAGCATTGGGATAGACGAGCACAATAAAGCATTCTTGAAGATTCTTGATCCATGTAATTGTTGATGATGGAAGCGACGTGGTCGAAACATTTGAAGAGTTGGTTGAATAATGTTGTTTCGATTAGAACGTCGTGTTCGTCTTCGTGAGTTCTGCGTGGTGTTGATGGAGTGGATGATGACGATCCTGTGCTTCCTCTTCTTTGTGTGCTGCGAGATGATCTTCCTAATAGTAACATCAAGTCTTGACATGTGATCCTTAATTGTTGCCAAAGTGATTGTATGCAAAGAGTTGTTTCGTTGGTGACGCCGGTTACTTGGATTTGATAAAGTCTTCCATGGTTGTCTTGTGGAGTTTGTTGGTTGACCGAAAAATCATTCATGTTGTTGACCGCTGGTGATGGGAAGTAACTGTATGGATTGAGGGATTCATTGTTGTTGACTCGTTTGTGATATCTTTCCACAATCTCAAGTTCCGTCAGTGGTGGTCTGGTCCATATTAGACTTCCAGCTATTGTTTTTAGTTGCCAAAGTGAATATTAAAGTTTTACCATTGATGGCAGTGGAGTCGACGGTGTCATATTGTGAAGGATCCAAGGTGATCGTGTCGAAGGATTCTGATATCAAAGTAACTTCGCGCTCTCTAAACATTTGTTTGAGGTTGTTGTTCCACAAGTCTAGTGATGGTATTTCTTTGGTTAGAGAGTTCCATATTAAAGATGCTTCTTTTGTCCATTCATACAAGTGACCACTTTTGATAGTTAATACGGATTCATACCAATTACTTACAATTGTTGATCGTAGGACATCAAATTACGTTGGACTGCCTCTTCTAGCTTGATTAGAGAGAATGCACTATTAGTGGAGTCTGCTACTTTCTTGATTAAATTTTGAACGTGACCAAGAGTCTTCTCTACGAACCTACAAAATGTGTAATGACAAGAAAAGAATAAACATACGATTCTGAATGTTGTTGTAGTTCGGTCTGAGACAATGACAATACAAGACCCGCTCCAGCTTTTTCATATTCACTAGATATTGCTTTTTGATAAACAGTTTTAAATAATTGATCCTGCTTTATAAAATGGTGTGAAAATTGGTCCCATCCCTTGATGATTGATTCAATCATTGAGTCTTTTCTGGGCTCAAATAAACAACGTAAAAGTATCAAAGTGGACTGCATTGCATGCAAGACTTCGTGGGCTGGAGTTGTTTGATCCATGCCTCTGATGGCCTCAACACGTTTATTCAGAAACAAATTAACGGGAAGCGTTCGATCAAGTAATAGCAGCGTAGCTACGTGATGTGCCACATCAACATCTCTTAGATCAAATCTTGATAGCTCTTTTTCACTTGTCCAACAAAGCTGTTGTTTAAGGCGAGCCAACTTTGTATGTTCCCGCAGTGACGATATCTCGCTTTGAATGTGCTCCGCGGAAAAACAACAAACAGCAGCAGCTAAATAATATTTTCTTTGACAGCACACAGACATCTAATGGTGAGACCGCAAACTATGTTTAAGCATGCATACCCAGTCAGTGACTTCGTAGTATTTATTAATTTTGTCCTGTTCGTCGTACTCTGGCTGATTTGTATTCAAGCCTTTGTCTCCAAACAGTGTGGCGCTTTGGGATGTTGTAATAATTACATCTACTTCTGTTGTTGCCTGTTCTAGTTGCACCAAGCACTCTGCGCACATTTGTTGTATTTTTGAAATATTGTCAGAAACATCTATAAGGTCGTGATATCTTTCTCCAACAAGTTGCCGAAGTTCATTTTGCTTAATCTGAATCTCCTCTCTATAAATATAATAAACATCACTGTTTGGCTAAACAAACCTCGTTTTGAGTTCGATATCTCTTATATCCTTGATAGCCCTCGTCTGGAACAATTCATTCACCGTGGACATGTTGTCGGGCAACCACAATTACAAAAGTGTTCAAACAATTAACTAGTGCTTGCAACAAACAGGTTCTTTTCGCCATCAAAAGAAAGATGTCAGACGTACGTGTTGGGGAATTAATACAAAACAAAGAAAACGCGTCAAGGGGAGATCACATCGCAATTATAGGATTCCCCCACGACGAGGGAGTTCGTAGAAATGGAGGAAGAGTAGGAGCTGCAAGAGGACCAGAAAACTTTAGAAAACTATTAAAAAGAACTGGAACCGTAATTAATCCAGAGTTTAACCTTGATTGTACAAACACAAAAATCATTGATTTGGGGGATGTGGCAGAAGATTTAGATTTTGATAGCTCACATAGTACTTTAAGACAAAAAGTCAGCCAGGCAATTTCAGTGGGCTCAATTCCTTTCGTTATTGGTGGAGGAAACGATGAGTCATACTCAAATGCAGCAGGGCTGATCGAAAACGTTAAAGATATCTCACGTGTTGCCGTCATCAACATTGATGCTCACTTGGATGTAAGAGAACAAAAAGATGGACTTGAACACAGCGGATCACCCTTCCGTCTACTTTTAGAGACCAAAGGTTTCAAAGGCAGCAACTTTATTGAATTTGCAGCACAAGGCTCACAATGTAGCGTTCAACATGCTGAATTCATCACGAAGCAGCACAACGGACAAATCTTTTGGTTGAACAACCTACGAAGTAACACAAATGGCATTGACAAGCAGTTTGAAACATTATTGAACTCATTGGATGTAGATCACATCTTCTTCAGCTTTGATTTGGATAGCGTCCAAAGCAGTGACGCTCCCGGCGTCAGTTGTCCATCTCCTATCGGCCTAACTGCTTACGAGGCACTAAGGTTATGCTTTATTGCGGGATCCAATCCAAAAGTGTCGTTGATGGATCTAAGCGAGTACAACCCCTTGATAGAGGATTATAGAACAGCAAAACTTGTAACCCAAATGTTCTATTATTTTGTAATGGGATTCACTTCAAGATCATGATGCAACCAAACAACAACAAGTCAAGTACAATAAATTTTTATTTACAGTTCCAACCCCATCTTGATATTTTCCAAAGCGACACTTCATGGCCAGTCCACAACTTGTGTCTTCAACACCAAACTGAATGTGATTGTTTATTTAAATCAAACACTTCTTTTGTACATTGTATCGTCTAATCGAAACACGCTGTTAATTGGATCAACCACTACAAACCTAGTTCTCCATTTGAGATTTGTTCTGTTTGATACAAAAATTAATTCTCCTTCAAGATGATTTCCCATTCTATCCCACTTTCCGGATTCCACGACGCCTTCTTTGGTCCACGTAAAGTGAGAGTTTGGATTGATCAGTAATGTTGATTTGTTATCGAAGCTAATGTATTTTCCTGGTAAGCTCGCGTATGAACTAGAACACGTTAAAATGATGTCGTCGAGGACTTACTTTAGAGCTTTTGGCTGATAGAAGCAAACAGTATCTGCGATCTCCAAGATGGCCAACTTCAACGCATCGAAATTTGAAGCGGGTCCGTTGACCACCCCAAATATGCTCACATAGTCCCCAAAAGTACTACCTATGCTTGTAACGGTGGCCCTTAGATCTGAAGTTCTTTCAATGTAATCACCTATAAGTACGATTTGTCTATTACGGGAACCATCCTCTCTTATTGTAATCATTTCGGGCCACAAGGGAGAAAAGATCAAGTGCTTTTCAGAGTAACCATTTTTGTATCTTTCTCTAATGTTATCTTCTGTTTGTGGTCTGTGTGTCCGTGCGAAAATAATACCGGGAGATACGCACGATAAGATTACTGGCAAGTGTTCATTAATGCTGAAAAACCATGTTGGTGGGGTGGTAAAGTACAACCCAAGCTCTATTTTGGTTATTTTGTAAATTATCAACGTTCAGACTAACCTTCACTAAAATATTGCTTCTGGGGTGTAAATCCCTGCCTCAAAATGTTTTGGTTTGATGGCGAAGAACGATCTACACTTGTATGGGGAATATAGCTGTCAATGTTGGTTGCGGTTGTATTGTATGTATATTTAGGAACCGCGCGATTTGTTTGATCATTTACATTACGCACAACCGAAGGTTTTATAGCTCTTGATTATTAGAAAAAGACGTTTGGATTACTTACTGGTATGGTTCAACGTCAGGGTAGTTGTTACAGTCCCTCATTAATTTTAAAAGTCCTCTGTCCGTTTCTAGAATAAGAGTCGACTCGTTCAGTTGAAACGAATTAGTCGTTACATGAGGGTGTGGGTTGTTGTTCTTTTTTAAAAAAGTCATCTTTAGGACAGGTTTGTTGTTTGGGGTAAATATCAAATCATAAGTGCCCTCTTCGCCCACAAAGCGAACCCTACCATCGGCATGAAACTCTGCATCAAATGGAACGGACCCAATGGCTGGACCGATCCACCTACCGATTATGCTCGTCCCCACGTTCATTTGAATGCGAGTAAAGATGTGGTTGCTTTTTATTAGGCCAATTTGTAACGTCATTACATTAAAGTTCTACTTTTGGTCGTTCTAAGATTCTTTTTTTGGAGGATAAAATAAAAAGAGAATTCGTTTGTGCAGCAGCTCATCAAGTAATATTATGGAACAAACGGACCTCCGAGATTACAACCATATCGTGACTAACAGGACTTCATTTAGACGAGTGTAGGAAGTAGTGGAACGTTAATGATGGTGCAACATCTTGTTGTATTGATAAGAAAACAGCTGCAGTTGAACTTCACTCACGAAAAGACCGCTTATGCTGGACTATCAGAGGAATGCTCATGCACCTGGTTGAAAAGTGCTTGCTGTACCTGCACCTGTATTTTTAAAAATACTGCATAACATAGCACCTATTTTTATAGGACACTAACCATAATAGAGGGAGGGATTAGATAATGTGGAGCCGCCACCTAAGCGTCACCGACGGCAAAGATTTAACCCTTACAATTCTGCCGAATGGTTTGATTTAAAACCTAATGAGTTTAATTTAATGCCCCAACCCCAAATGATAATAGTGGAGGTCCAACCAACATTGATGATGATACCCCATACAACTTATTCCGGCGCTTTTTAGACGACGAGGTTGTTGATCATTTTGTTGATAAAACTAACATTTATGCGGCAGCCTTTCATTGCGACATTGACTTCCTCATTGACAAAATTAATGAAAAGAACAAAATGTTTTGGCTACCGTTCACACACAGTGTGGTTGATGAAACTTTGATTTTGTTCAAGGGCCGTTGGAGAGCTCGGCAGCATGTTCGTGGAAAACCACATGCGACAGGGATTATACTTTTTTGTTCCAAACAATGTTTGGAATTTGGTTCAAAAGCTTCCACCTGGTCGTGGGTATGTAATTCTTGCTGATCAATTTTTTGGATGTTTTGATTTGGCAAATACGCTCAACAACAATGGTTACAAGTTTATTCTCAGTTGTCAAACAAACCGACCTGGTTCCATTTTTAAAAATTACCTGCAACGACTAGTGACAAACAAAGGGGAGCATGCTCATATTGAGACAACAGATGAAGACCATGAGATTTGTGCTCTTACATTTTATCGCTTAAAGAAATGCATCCACCCTGGACAAAGGGTAAAGTTGATGCCAATACCAAAAGCTCGTGCTGGTGCAAAATTTGAAAAGCGATCCTTTGTTATTCGACGCCTTCGTGTTCTTCGACGACTTAGCTCGAATCGCCGCAAATAAAACATCATTCTAAAAATTACGTCGTGACTTTTCAACATCTTTTTTTCAGTTTTTTTCGTTTATATCAATTGTATGCATCGTTATAAGACTCAAAAATTTTGGGACCGAAGAAGAGTTAAATTACGACATTTATTGGGGAAGTTTGGTTTACGAACTTGCTGTTTACAATCATTTTATGTTAAATAGAACTTCATTCAGACGGCCATTGGAAGTGATGAAACGTGAACATGATACAATAGAAAGTGAAGAATTAGTTTATAACATTACCGTGGGTGACAACCGAGAAACACATCCCCCCACTGTACACGCGTCCGATTTGAGAAGAATATCCAACGACTCAATTGTGCTAGACCACTTCGACCGAGTTTTTTCGTATTTTGATCAACGTTCATACGAGGAACGTGAATTGTCAAAAGACTTTCTTGAGCAATGCGAGGGTAAGGCCAAGAAGAATCTGAGAGTGGGAATGGACCTTACTTTGCTGGTACCAACTCATTGTAGCACAGAAGAAGATGAAATGGTATCACAACGGATATGTCAATTTTTTAAACAAGAATATGAAGAGAAGAGGGAGCAGTTATTAGGTGGAAGATTTGCATCATACGCTTGGATTGCCATAGCAGTTGGCCTGATTATGCTTTCATACTTTCTACAAACAACAACTGAACAATTATTCCTTAGAATGGTGATATATGCCTACGATATAGTAGCTTGGTATGTATTTTGGGTGTCCGCCGACCACGCATTTACAAATAGGAATGTAGATGTCGTTCTTTCACATCAAAGAAGAATGTCCAAACTAAATGTAATGATTAAAAGATATAGTCTATCATAATTAAACATTCGAAAATAAATTGTTCTCTTCTTTGAATACGCGTTTAAGATATCAATAGACAGAATACATATTTGAGTAATCTACGAAGGTTCAATAAGTGTGGGCATCTTTACATTTGAACCTGTAGTGATGATGTCTTGATCACACAAAAATTGTTTTGTTGTAAAGTACTCATTGATGCAGAGCAGCATCGATATTGTCGACAAGGGAATAGCCCTACCCAGTTTTATAAGGGTTGCATTATGCCCGGTTGGAAACATAAACGCTGTTACATTTTTAAAAAATATGCCGCGATGATACAGAATTGCAACACGGTGCGAATAGATACTGACCTAACAAGATTTTCAAAAGACAATGCTGCAAGTTTGTTTAGCTTTATACATACATTAACCTTCAGGTCCCTTTCGTAGACTTGATTGGAAGAGGGCTAAAATGAAGTTTTGTTTTGTGGACGGCACCACCACTTCGACCCAGCATGGCGATTTCCAACAATATAGAAAAGTTCACGCCGTAAGAAATTTACCAAAGCAAAATTGAGTAATGATTAGGTTGTTGGAATCATGTCGTGTATATCGGAGGGATCAGTAGAAGTAGGGTTCCAAAAGTACAATGCGCTCAAGAAGAACTTTGCGAGCTCCAACAGCAATCAACAACCCATTTGTGGCAAATGTATCGCAGTAGAGCCACTTGACGCCCAACTGGACGTAAACATCAAGGGCGTCGTTATTATACCTAACCAAGACATTGAACATCAACATTCCTACATTGAGAGACAGTTCAACGATCTTGTTGGTGAGATCCTTAAGAGCTTTGAAACGTATGCAAACAATCCAAACATGTTGCTTGACTCTGTTCAATCTGGCAACCCAAACTCTGCAGTCAGTAAGTATAATTAGTTTTCAATTATATAAAGTCCATAGTGAGAAGACAGAACCTTAAAACATTAAAGATTTTTGGTGACTACGCCATGCTGGTGGGTGACTTTAATGAAGCTTTAGAAAAGTACACAACAGGAATAGAGATCGCAAAACTACTAAATGACGACTTATACCTTGCTGGTTGTTTGGAGGCCTCCGCATCTGCCATATTCCTCTTGTCAGAGAATGACACTGACGATGCAACACTTCAACAAATATCAGACAAGATGGACGAAGCCATAGCACATTATGCCAAAGTTAGGGATTGTAAAGAATTACACGTCGAGGCCATGCTCAAGCACGGTTTCTTTAACGCAAGATGTGGAAGGGTCACAAGAAAAACAGTTGCCATGGAATGTGCTTCCAAAGCAGTGCAGGAGGCAAGTCAGCTCAACGCTCAAGACAGAGTAAGTCATTGCAACCATCAACAACTTTACCTTTTCTAGATTTTGGTGTCGGGCGCAGCAACAAAGATATGTTACGAGATCAAGTGCATGAGGAAGTTTACATTCTTTTTACGTTACACCTCACTTTTACATCACGAATTATGTAACCAAGGCGTCAGCATACGCTTGGGAGCCATGTGTCTTGATGCGCTTAATGTTCCGATCGCAATTAAGAACAACCAATGGGAGGTCAACCAAGAGAAGGAACTTCAAAACCAACACAAGAGGAAAAAACTAAAAATAAAAGAAGAAAATTTACGTGGCTGGAAATCAGCACAACAAATTCTCCTTGAGGATTTGGTCGAGTTTGCAAAAGCGATGGATCCTCCTGATTGTTTGACTGAAGCACAAATTTTGTTGCACTTGTTGTCCGATTATTATGAATACTTGACTGCTGAAGAGCAAAAAAGGTATTTTGTGAGATTTTGTAATATCGCGCCCAGGTTGCCCAAATATGCACAAGTCACTCTACGTCCATTCCCGATCTTGAAGGCAATCCTGCCCATCAAGTTATCTCCCAACATGGAACCTCATCCTGTACATGAGGTTGCTGAAAAAAAGGACACAATTTTCATCTTTTCGCCTTTTGACAAGGAAAAGGAAACAAAGTTAGTTATTCACTGGGTTCAGAATGAATTAGCTCAAGTCCAAGTAGTACTCCACAATCCCTTCAAGATTCCGTTGGCCTTGAGAAGTATAGCATTTAAAAATCCATCATTAAACGGTCAAGATCATATTGAGGTGTACGAGAACAAGGGATTGCTAAAACCCGATCATGAACTGAAATTCATTCTACTACTACGTCCTCTTGATGTTGGTCCATTAACAATTCAAGGAATTCAAATCGAATTTGAGAATTGTGCACTAAAGCATTCCTTATTTGTTCCATGGGACATGAAGCAACAAATTATAAGAGAAAAGAGAATGAAACGATTAGAAAAATACAAGTTACAAACAAGTGCCACGACTGCTGCCATGAGTCACTCCAAACAAAACGATGACGATTATAATGAAAAAGAAGAAGGAATTGAAATAAAAGTTGTGGAAAGTATTCCCATTTTACATGTATTGTTGGCGACCACCACCCATCACTTGTTGTTATATGATGGTGAGCTGCTTGACACCTCTCTTGTTTTGTTGAATGTTGGTGATGCTTGCATTGATTTTATTGAATGTTCGTTTGTAAACCACAGCAAGAGCGAAATTAGAATTCTGGACGACCCGAATACAAAATGTCCTTTCATGCCTCACGAACCAAGTGTAAACCTCTCCTTGCAAATCAGAGCCAGGTGGAACGGAAATGACGATCCAGCACAAGTCATGGTTCATGTTAGGTACGGCAATCATCAGAAATGGTTTAGAAGGATAACACTTCCATTGAGCTTAACAGTGACACAAGGTCTAGTTCTTGAGCATGTAACAACGATGAATCAATTAAACGGCAAACAAGTTGTCGGGTATATCCGCAACATGGCCAATGTTCCATTTGTTTTGTCTTCTGTAAATGAACAATCTTCATCTCATGTCATATCAGCTCATCACCACCATGATCACCATGAACCTTTACAACAATTTGATAAAGGAATCCCTTTTGCTCCTGGTGCCATCAAGACCATCCTTGTGAACAATAGTGTATTACATCCACCTCAGGAGTTACCTGATGATATGATTATAACAGATCCAGAAAACCAATTCTTGAAGGGGGGAGATCCACACAGACATGATGCAAGCATTCCATACACTGCATCCGTAGATGAATACAAGCAATTCATCGCCAGCAGGTTACAGTGGAGAAGCTACGTAAACACCAGCGGAACTGTTGGTTGTGGATTTGTAGAGCCATTACACGTGGTCGTCCCAGAGTTGGCCTCCGAGCGAAAGCAATTAAAACAAGAAAGAGAGCAAGATGAACTTTTATCAAAACAATTGTATGCAAGTCAAGTCGACTTGAACATGGATATGACTGTTAGTGATGGATTGTTCCAAGTGAAGCACGCAAGTCCTTTGGCCACCCACGAACCCATCATTGTGAGTCAAAACAAACAAGTAGACGTCGTGTGTGGACAACCTGTTCCCTTTAAAATCCACGTCTCGCACACTGCAGACAAATCACTAGTGGGAGCCAACGTCGTCGTGAACGTGTACCAGGACGGAGAGCATGGTTCCAGAGTCATGGCCACCCCAGACCAACTAGCAATCAACGGCAAATTAATATCAGCACTCAACGAATTCAAGATTGAACAAGAAGAAAAACATTACACGATTGAATTGGAGATGTACTTTTTAGAGAGCGGAGCCTACAGAGTCATTGCAGAATGTTGCGGAACAACACAAAAATTAGCACCACCGTTACAAGTTAAATTGATTGCTATTCTTTAATGGGTGTAGATGGTGACAATAAAGGATCCTCTGATATTGTATGATTGTTGTTAATGGTTATCACTAATGGTTGGTTTGGTTGTGATTGTTCCTCCTGTTGATTGTCGTTCAAGATGGGATCGTTCAAATCATCACGCAACTGGTTGTCCTCTATTTCCTCTTCCTCCTCTCCTTCTCCATCGCTTTCTGGTTCCGCCAACGACCTGATGCGTATCCTCTCCACCGCTCTTCTCATTCCGTCCAATATGCTGTCCTCCACCTGCTTGCTTCTCGCTTCGCATGTAATCAATCTCTCGTGTTCCTCGTACTTGACCTTCAGGATGACGGTGTCGCGTTGATCGGGCGAAGGCTTACAATACTCAATGGCAATGAATGGTATTTCTGTTTTGATTAATCTCTTGTCCACCACCAATATAGAATCGTTGGTCAACTTGTAGACGCGATCGGATCTCTTGCTTGTTCGATGTTCGCTTCCCTCATCTTCTGTCAAGAAACAAGTCTCCGTGATTTGGAACGCTTGAGCAGTGTCGATGAATTGACTCTGTACGGTGGTCTCGAATAAATCTTCCAACAGGTCGCTCCTCTCCTTTTCGGTGTTCACAATGTACCTTCTGAATACTGAGTCATCCAGCAGATCTTCTTGATCTTGATGACCACTGTTGGGACTGGAGGGTTTCATGTTGCTGTTAGGTATGGGTCTGAACTTCATGTGAACTTCCAAATTGTTCTGTGGCGCACTCACTTCCTCCACTTCCGCTAGCAGCCGTTCATTTTTGATTGAATTGTTTTTAGGATCAATGTTCAGGATGCTCTTGGGCGTCAACTTGATGATTCTGTCTTGACGTTTTCCTTTGGGGTTGATCTTTACAACGCGATAACTATCAGGAACGATGGCTTTACTTTCTTCGGGTAACAGGATGTTGGACGGACGAATGTATTGTAACAGCTGAGTCCATTGGTTGATTTCAATCAACTTTTTGGTGCTGTCCTTGGTGCTAACGTTTGGCATTAGAATCTTGAACGCATTTTTAAACAATTCAAAAAGATTAGTCTTAAAGTTTGTGGCGTGGACGACAAAGAGATTGACCAAGTTTTTTGTTGCTAATGGATTAATGAAGGGTAACAATTTTTCAAGTACAGATGTAGCAAAGGCGCGCTGTGCTGACGATGGATTCACATTGCTCATGTCTACAATCAAGCACCATTCCACGTTCTCAACGAGCTTTCCCAATGTTTTTAATATAATGTAAAGAAAACTTCCAAACTCGTCCTGAACCATGTCTTCGGTGATGCGACTGGCGATGAGATAAAATACAGGTTGACGCTCTCTTGATTGTTTTCCTCTGTAGAATACGAATTTGTTTTCCATGGAGGAAGCGTCTATACGGTCCTTGATGCGATAAATTGTATTGTTCATGCTTTCGTAGATCAATGCTTCGTCGCTTTGTTCTATTCCCATGTCTTTTGCTAAATGTATCACGTTCAAACAATCATTCATTACGTGTCCAACTGTTTTAACCTAAAAGAAAAAATTAGAACGAAAATAAAAGTCGGTTACTTGTTTCGCTCCGTCAGACAAAAAAAAAGAAGCAATGCTTTTTGAGCTTTCTAAAAATATTTTGTGTAGTTTGCTGAGGTCATTCTGCTCGTACTTGTCCAGATTGATTCCTTCCTCATGCGTAGGCCTCAATACTTCTTCGCGGGTGGCTGTGGATGAAAAGTCTTTATCTATAACGCTTAACAGATAGTTTCTCATGTCTTCTCTTTTGCTGACGAGGAATTCGTTCATTGATATCATGTACTTCTCCTTGTTTCCAAAGACCACACCATTCGCAAGGTTCTAGAAGTAAATTAGTCGTTAGTACGAAAGCAACCAACCTGAATGATTTTCGATATAAGGATGAGGTTACGCTGAGCATTCTTGTTCCTCTTCTTTGCAACATTAGGACCAAGGAAAATGTCAGGTGCTGCGATGGCAGGATTGAAGAATCTGAAGGTTGGTCATTGTAAAATGTTAATGAACAAACAATACCTCAAGATGATGAACCCTCCTATCAGTACGGGCGTGTCCAATTGAAGACTGTCGCTCACTTCTGCAATGTAACTAGACACTATTCGCAGTTGTGGGGGCATTTTGTCCACAATTTCAGGTTCAAAAATGTTTTTCAGTATGCGTTCGCACCATGATTTTAAAGCTTTTTGGTGCTTTTCAAGCTTTTTCTCGAGTTCTTTGTCTTTTAATTTTATTTTACTTTTGCCGTCAGACGCATGCACGTAGTTAACTTACTCTGGGTCAATTTCCAAACTGTTTCTTTCAGACATGAGTTCCTCAAGAACATCACCTAGAACCTCTTTTAAATAATTCCTTCCAACATCCCTGACGTATAAAGCCAAGGCTTTACTTGAGAGTGAATTACTTCTGAAGATGTTGCTTGGCATGTGCTACTAAATGTCATTAAATTTCTATCTTTTCGTTTTATTACTCTGTATTTATGAACCTCCCATTCTATCAACTCCTTTATTAATTCCAAGGTGTTGCCGGGACCAACTTCTTGAGTTATAGATAGAAGCATCCTGCCAACAAAATCGCAATCTGCGGAGCTGCTACACTCGGAGAGTGCTTTTGCATATCTGTGGTATACAGTCAAACTGTGGTGTTCAAAAATACAATACCTATTATCGCTACTCAAGGCATATATTAGTTGCCTATGTGTCTTTGACGTTCCACTCTTGTCCTTCGCCATCTCTGTACCCAAGCGTGGAGCACCGAGAGCTTGGTTGACTTTTGAAATGTCGTTTAGTGTTTCAAAAATCCGGCGCAATACAACAACGATCAAGTAAACTGTTTCAAGATTGAGAAGGTGTAAAGTTAAAGGTCGATCCACTAAATAGAACGCATAATAAATTATAGAGGGGTCCAAGTTATCGCCAAATCAATTTAAATATAATTCAAGCAGTACTTCACAAAAGACACAAGTAATCGCTTCCTCTCAAAACCATTCAATAAAAGGTAAATATTTTTTGACATCTTCAAGAAAGGCTTAGCATTAGCGCAGAATTAACATCACAGATGTATGCATGAATACAACGATTTATTACTGAAAAGCTGTCAAATTGGTGTGCTTTTTTAGTTTGATTTGCAACAAATCTATAAAAAGAGGACTTTTGAGCTCAAATCGTTTATTGTAAAGGTTCAGTGACATTGATTGACGTACGTTATCGAATCATTCCATTCCGAATTTTAGATACTATATAAAGAAACCGATCGCAGTTACCACACATAATTCGTTGGAAACAAAATCAATGAAAGTCTTGGTGATCCTCGTCTGCTCAATGATGGTGTGCATCGTCAACGCACAGTCATGTTTACCATTTAGCATGCAAGGCTCATCGGCTCTCTACTCGGCATTCGGTAGCTCAGTTTACAAATATTCTCTACCAGATTTAAATGTAGAGCTACAAAAGACTTTTCCATTTGAAGTGTGCCCACCAGGAAAGATGAACGACGATACATTTGTGGTGTCAACAAAGGTTGACGACTTTAAGAGCTCAGAGCTTAGTACTTCGGATTTGTCATTGGTATCCCAATCAGCGGATTCTGCCCCAGCAGGAGATTACCCTTATTTCTTCAAGTATGGAAGTGGATGCGTAGTCAAAGGTTCAGACAAGTATTGCTTCAACTACGACAGCCCCAGTCAATTGTCATCCGTTCAGCACATTTCTAACGGATACTCTGAGGAAATCTTAAGACTACCAAAGAACGACTCAAGCGCAGCCTACATTAGTTTCGACTCCGAAGTCGATGGCAGAATACATTTGGCTACTCAAACTTGCAACAAGAAGGGTTGTTCAGTCATGACCTACTACAAGTTATCAACCAACCCTATTTCAATATCGTCTGGCCCCGTTCAGTTGTCCAACACTGAAAACAACAACTGTGCCACTCACCCTCTTCTATGCCAGGTTTCAGTTCTCCTTGATTTCCACGCTCAAAACGACATGGTCACATATATTTGGTCAAAATCTAATGATAATGTCAGCAAAGTTACCGTTCAAAACTATGATGCAAAGTGCAACTTGATGTACACAACAGAGTTGGGTCAATCCAGCAATGCTGTGCCAGGAAGATGCACAGAGGCTGTTGTTGCAGTAAGCACAACAATCCCACCAACCGAAGCCCCAACGGGTGGAGAAACAGTTGTAAGAAGCAGTGGCTTCAGAGTAGCGCCAAATGCTTTGGCCTTTGTAGTAGCAATCCTATCAGTTGTGCTCATTCTGTAAACGTGTAAAAAACTCCATTAAAATTATTATTTAACTAAAGAGCTTGTTTACTGTTATTGCGTGATGTGTCTATGGATAGAAGAATACGATGAAAACTTTTTGGAGTCAGCAATGTAACTCTGATATTTTTATGATGTCGTTCGGATTCGCTTGTGAGGGCAAATACACTGACAACAACCAATATTTACTACTTCCATTGGTTAATATGACCAAGACCATCACCGGTAAAGTTTCAAGGTGTATTTACGAACGGATGCAACGGAAATAGTTACTGCAATGAAGCCCAATAATTAACAAGAGTATTATAGAGTAATGTTTTATGTACATTTATTGTATGAAGAGGCATTTGTTATATGACTCTCTTTGTAGGTTATTATTATTTACACGTAGGCGGTTAATGTTAACAGGTGGTGACCTTTTATGTGTTGTGCTTTCCTCCTCGCACTCCTCCTCTGAATCAGAGCATTCCTCTGAGTCTGTATCTTGTTCGTATTCAGAGTCGGAGTCATCGTACTCCTCATCTTGTGAACATTTTGATGAACCATCATTCCAAAACTTTTCCTCGACTGCATGAAGGGTGTTTCTAATCTGCTGCAGTTTGTAGCACTGTTCGACGAATAGATTGTCACTCAGGAGACGGTTTCGTCTCATGCTTGTTGATAAGTCCTCAAGCCTTGTTAATGTAACCTTGGCACCCGCCAACATCGATAATATTTCGGAGGCAGTTATTCCGCCTTGGTGCTTTGGTGACTTTGTTGTTACATCTTCCATTTCGAAAAGTACCGAGTATTTCTCTTCTTCTTGTATGCACTTTAGCTTGTTTATTGATGCGGAGACCTTGGTAGCTTCACTTAGACATGAATAAAACAACAAATCCCACTCCTTGATGAATACTCTGTTATTCATGTCTGTGTTTTGTGAAATTAGTTGGTGAAGCATTCCGTTGAAGTGCTATAAATCAGGTATATTATTTCCAATATCATAATCATATCCAATATGGCCGTAAACATGTTTCTTGGACTAATTGGAATTGTACCCTTCATAAAATAGGCATTGACGCCATCTAGGGTTTTCGTGGAAACATATATTTCTGGAGGGTATACGGGAAATTACTTTATTATCCTAGATTTGTGACATTTCTGTGTCATCCTGGATGCCGCAAAAGGGCCACGGTCATATTCCGGCACCTGAAGTGAGTGAAATCTTATTCACGCCAGGTTTGACTGACACTCTGTCAATAGCATCTTTGTACATGTAACTATTAAGGTGCTAATTGCAATGGTTCGGAAAATACGACTTCGTTCACAAGTGAAGTAACGGAAATGACGCTAACTTGAAATAACAGCTTTCGGAGCCTCGTTTTACCTTATTAATTAATGCTCTCACTCTTCACTGGTATGTTAAATATCAATAAATTGATTGATGCTTTATTATCGGACTACATCAGGGGATCAGGGTTCATGTCTTAAATATGACATTAGTTTCAAAATTATTTCTAATTAGAAACTATGGATTTATCAGCATGGTTTCGAACCCATCCCAATAATGTTCTGCATTAAATTGAAACAATAATTTCCTGTCAACCAAATTACAAAACAATGGGCATAAACCCCCAACTCCAGGCACTTTTAGAAGAGACAGGTACTAAGCTAAGCGCTGCAGATTTAGAAGCGCTATCAGGGGTATCCGTTAAAGATAGAATAGCTCTTTTCAATGAGATTGCAGAGAATGCCAAAGCATCCTCTGGCGACAGGAGAAACAAGGACCAGATTGTTAGGGAGTGGACAAGAAAGATTGTAGAACAACACCGCGCTACATACGAATCTAACCTAAACAAACCTAGCACACCACTCAGCAAAGAACAAATTAGCATAAAGAAGGGAGATTTGGATGTAGTCAAGAACAGAATAAGAGATATTTGAGAGCAAGATCACCTCTTCTAGAAGTAAAGCAAAGAGTGGAAATGTTAATGAACTAGGAGATTTAATGTCGAAGATGGCTGCTGTCAGGGCAGAAGAGCTAGCTCTACGCGATTCTAATTACTACCAAGCTATTTATGATGAGAAAGAAGATGAGAACCTCAAAGCCCTTGGGGTAGTGAAAGTTTCTTCCAAACCAAAAAGAGTTCTTAACGACCCCACTACATTGAGAGTCAACCTAGTCAAGCACGTACATGATAATGGAATCGTAATGCAGTTTGAAGTCGACTCAGATACTGCCATATCGAATGTTAAAGTAGATTTGGGCCCTACGGCTTCAAAAGCAAACATCAAAAGCAACATTGGATCGCAGTCCGTGGCACCAGAGTTACCAGATTCATGCTTTGTGATCTTGGATAGAGTTAATGGATCCATAGTCTCCGCAAATTACGAGCATGCTACGCTAACGTACACAGACCAAAACAATGTCGAAAAAGTAGTGCTGTTGAGCGACGTTAGCTTCAACACTGCCGATTACCTTGAAGTCAGCTATAAAACACCTACCCGTATGGATTCACAAGAGGACCAGGAACCTAACCTGTTATGGAGCGAACTTCCCACTGATAACAGCACATCTAAAGCTTTTCTACAAGTTAGTAGAAGTGCGTTCTTAGACGTCCTCGATGCAGTTCATAACGTTGGTAACATTTCTCCAGTAAAGAATTATTATGAACAGGCGAGAACCTTCAAAGACGAAGAGGTATTTGATTTTGAGGGAGGAAAATCGTCTAGCAATCCAGTAGCGGTAAGAGTACTTGCGAGAAAAGGAAGCGCGGAGCTGTTTTGTGATATCAGCGTTAGATCAGAAAATGCTGATATTAGAGATGCTTTGGCTGAGGAGGTTAGAAGATCCATACACAACAAACTAAGTTTGGTGTTTAATAGAAAGAAGGTTGTGCTTAGAAATCTTTATGGTAGAAAGATTTCCCAAGTATCCTGTGGATCTCATCATGTGCTGTTGTTGGTAGATGGTGTGGTTTACTCGTGTGGTTATTCATCGGCATATGGTCAACTTGGTATGGGCAAGGAAGTAACTGATCTAGTTAGACCTACAGTTGTTCCTGGACTGAATCACGTAGTGGTGACTAAAATAGTGGCGAGGGCCAATAGTTCATTCGCTATCACGGATCAGGGAGAGTTGTATGCATTGGGGGAAGAATGACATGTTTAATCTAGGAATCAAGGGAAACAATAATGAATATTATCCAAAGAAAGTTTCCATCGATAACGATAAAAAGATTAAGGACGTCACAGCTGGCGATATGTGTGCTTGTGTTGTTACCGAGGAGAATGAATTATATGGGTGGATACAACCATTTTTGGGTATAAGCCAACCAACATTAATACCTCTGAAGGATGTCATTCAAGTTTCTGCTGCATATTCTTCAGTAGTAGCGCTTAACAAAGATGGAGAGCTCTACTCATTTGGATATGGTTCTGATGGCGAGCTAGGAACTGACTCTAGTCAAATTGATCTCTCCTCCCCTAAAAAGATTGAAGGTCTAGACAAGATCAAATCCGTCAGCTGTGGAAGAAACTTTGTAATTGCTCTCACTGAAAAGGGAGATTTACTTGGATGGGGAAGAAACAAAAAAAATATCTTAATGATTGGTTGTGATGTGGAGAAACAGGATGTCCCAACAACCATGTTCCCACCATTCAAAGAAACAAATAATATTGTAGATATCACTTGTGGAAGCTTCTATGTCACGGCCAAGTTGGAAGACGGAACCATTTGGTGTTGGGGAGAGGATAAAGTTGCGCATGAATTTGAAGAAGTAAAAGGAGAAGACATTACCAGCATCGGCATCGGAGGTACTTATGTAGTGTGCGTTTGTTCAGAATAAATACATTTTAATACAAATTTTACATGTGATGGTGCAAGTTGGGCGACAGTCTCGGAAGAACATTCTTAAACTCTGACAAATCCTCTGGAACCTTCTCCCTCGACCTCCTCTTCTTTGAATCATCAAACCTTGCGAAATTCACAACCTCCGGGTGAAGTCCCTTCCTCTTGTCGTCATGCAAAAAGTAACTGTTCCTTGCTTCTAGAGACGAATGGCTTCTTATGCTGCCATCACTGGATGGTTTATCGGTAGGAACACTCACTACAAGTCTTCTCACAGGTGACTCTGTTTTCTGCAATCCATAATTGGTAATTACCATCGTCGTTACAATTTTCTTATTCTCCTCGCTAACCGGAACTCCGTGACTTAAAATAGATTTATTTTCCTTCTTCTTCTTTTGTGCAGCATCGGGCAAGATGAGTTGCTCTATTGGAGCGCTCCTGTCGTGACCATTCGGATCGTTTAGATTGTCTTGCATTTCGAAAAAGTTTTGAAGCACTTTTGCATTCTCGTCAATGACTTGATTTGATTCCTTGGGTCTGTTTGCTAATTGATGTAATTGGAGTCCTAATTGTTTCCTCTTGATTGCAGCCTCCTCCAACAGCAATTGGGCATGGATTTCTTCCTTGAGTTGAGAAAGTGAAGGTGTCATAAAGTCATGGTCTTCGTCGTCAATCATGCCGTTGATGTTCGCACTGTTGGTGTTGTTGTCGTCGTCTTGATAATCGAAAAAGTCAGCGTCGGTTGCGGGCGTGTTGATGCTGCGTGTGTATGTTGAATCCATGGGAGTGGTGTTGGAAGGTGTTCTTGTAATGTTCTTTTCGTTATATTCGTCCATCTTTAAAAACTCTTCTCCAAAACTGCAATTGAATACGGTTTCTTGATTGTTGTCACTTGTTGGTACTTCTTCAGAGGGGGTGAGGTCTGGTTGTGTTGATGATTGTTGTGGTGATTGTTTCTTTTCTTGTTTCCCTTCAACATCATCATGATGAACGTCATCATTAGGTGCCAACTCCAAATGAAAGTCGTTCATAATCTTTTCCATTGTTTCATCGTCAAATTCTTCTTCTACTCTATCAGGTAATGGAACTTGTTTTGATGATGGATGTAAACCTCCCCTAATGTCTATGCTCCTGCTTCTTATTGCGTCCTTTATTCCTGAGGTTGCTTGGTTTGATTTGTATTGTTGTGATTTTGATGGTTTGGGTTGCGGTACATTATCATCTATATTGACAATTAGGTTGTTTTGTTGCTTGCTCAATTTCTCAGCCTTCTCCTCCATGATAATTTCCCTCAAGTTTTCATCCAAATCATCCAAATCGTCATCATCGTCTTCTTCTTCTTCTAGATCGTCGTTGACTTCGTCGTAAACCTCAAGTTGTGGTTGCTCCTCCTTCTGTTTGGTTGTCGATGCCTCTGCTTCCTTCTTTAACAAGAGTGCGCTTTCAAACACACCCAACTTTCTCAACTCAACCTTCTTCTCTTCTTGCTTTGGTTGCACATCCACCATCACCAGTCCACTAAATGTGGAAATGTTGGATCGATGAGTGGGCTCTGTGCTAATTGGTGATTTGGATCGTTGGCTTCTCATCGACTCCCTGGTCATGAGTTGTGATCTGCTCTTGGACCTTGCCAGGCCTGAAGTCTCTGGTAGATATGTTTCCACTCCCGAGTCCACATCGATTAGTGAATTCGTTCTTTCGTTGTAAACAGCCTGGGAAATGTCGCCCTCATTAACAGATCCCATCTTCTTCAAACTAGATTGCTTCTTAAGTCCCTTCTTACCATATTGTACAATATTTGCGTGGTCGTTAAGACCTCCCTTCTTGCTGATATCTGGCTCCTTGAATGGAGGTGATGAGTTTCGCGATATTCCTTTGCTACTTGCTCTTGTAGTCCTGCTACTGCGTTGGGGCTTTGATGGTCTTGTACCTATTCTATCGTCCATTTCATCACTATGGTCATCGTGATTAGATTCGTGCTCAACATCTAGTGCATTTCCTCCTCCTCCAAGCTTATCCAATAACAAAATTACTTTTGTGTCCAAAATGGATATTCTTGTTGTCAACCTCTTCTTTTCTTTCGAAAACTGCTTTAGCTTTTTATTCTTAACATCTAGCTGCTTCTCTAAAATTTTCTACTTTTAAGAGAAGAGTGTCTCTTTCTGTTTGAACAGGTAACAGCTTTTCTTTATCATATTTATGAATGATTGCTGTGGATCTCTTCCACTCTTCCTCAAAGTGTAGAGCCAAAGTCATGTAACATTCAACCTGTGCCCTTTCACGGTCCTGACTCTCTTTGAGCCGCAGTTCAATGTCTTCATTCAACTTTTCGGTTCTTTCTTGCTCTTGTATCTTATGCCTAATGATTTCCGAACGAAGAACAATGAGTTGCTCCTCTAGCTCTTGAATCCTAGCCTCCCATTGTTTACGCTCAACAGCGTAGCATTGTTCGTGAAAATCATAGTTGGCAGTCTTTTTCAGTTGTTCGATTTTTGAGCTCAAGAACTCGCTCATTTCCTTTTGTTTTGCTGTTTCGGTATCAATGTAATTTTGTTTTTCGTTCAATTGCGACGTCATTGACTTGTTTTTTTGATGATATTTTTCGAGGTATGACCTGACCTTGTCGTATTTTTGTTGTAGGAGTGCATTTGTGTGTTGTAGATTTACAATTAATTTACGCTAATGGTATTAGCATAAAATAGCAAGTTGGTACATACCTCTAGATAATGAAATTGAAAGCAATTTGGGAGGTTTGCCTCTTCTAGAAGATCCATGTCTAAACCCAAATCATCACTGACTTTATTAATTACGTTGACATATTCCCGAGGAGATACATCCTGCTTTTTAACCAAATTGTTTTGTATATCTTGCAGTTCGCCTGCCAAAGTCGCATCAGCGTCCACGTTATCAGGTTTAAAAACCTCTAAATCAATTTGTAGCGCCTTCATTAATATTGACTTTCTTCTGTGTTGGGGACCATCATAAACGGGTGTTCCAATGTGTTGCAGTGCAACATCGGACATCTGTAGTATTTACAACAAAGTTGACCTGATTGACCTTGAGATACATAAACGTCGGTGCGGACATGTCAATATCATCAACCAACTGTGCCAAGTGAAGAATTCAGAATACACAAACTATTGATGTAAAAAGAGACGTCAACGTCACCAATTTCAAGTTTTCGTAAAGATGGACACACCAACGTCCACAGCATCACCTTCTTCATCACCTACTTCACTACTCAATCCCAGACAACAACAAGAGGCAGATGAGGAATATTACACAAATAAGGAAAACAATCAGTTCATACAGTCCTTACGCTTCAAGACGTTTCTTGTTCTGTTACTGCTGTTCCTCGTCTTATCATTCGCATTTTTAGCCGTTATACTTGGAGTATTCCCATATAGTTTCTTACAGGTAGAGGCCTTAGAAGCACGCGATTCGGTCGCCAGACCTCTGAGGGCAGTCTTTTCAGAGTTTGACACGCTGTCAAAACTGATTGTCAATAATGCAGCATGGGATGATACTTACCAAGAAGTATTAACTGAACCTAAAACTTTTCTTCCTAAAGTTTTCGGATATGAAATGTGCAAACAGTACAACATGTCTTTTGGGGTACGTAAGATGAAATTTATTAATACATTAATAATGATAGGCCATTTTTAGTTCAAATGGAACTTTGCTCGATTCATTTGGCTATAATTTCACATCAGATGATAGAAATTTACCCTTACCTGTTGAGATGTTGGCGCTTTCTCAAGCATACATTAGAAGGATCTCCTCCAACGTCACCGTCGCTACTACTGGCTACATAAACTATCATGGGCAGTTACATATTTTAGGCGCTGGTGCAATAGTAAAAACGGACTACACCGGACCAGTGGCAGGTTTCCTTATGCTTACATCCACTCAATCTGAGTATATTGTTCAAAAGTATGCTGATAGGGCTCAAGTCTGCTTGAATTTTGGAATCATTTCTGGTGAAGGTGCATCCAAACACTTTGTTGACAATTATGGCTATCTTGTGAATAAAATAGAACGTACTATTCCCTCTGCCAAAAACTCTTATTGGACCGTCGACTATAGCGACAACAATCCAGTTCAAATGATGGATAAAGATTATTTAGTTGGTAGGAAATGTTGGGGAGGTCTAAATCAAACGGCTCCGGGTAAGAAAGTTGATGGTGATAGAATGATGAGCTTCGCAATCATTAATGATTGGAACAACAAACCAAGCCTTTTATTCATTGCTGATGTGGACAGAAATACTTTTCAACTGGGAATGACTGCCATGGGTATTGCTCTAGGAGTGTTGTCCGCTACGCTAATAGTGATTGCTTTGGTCGTCATGGTCTTTGTCGAACTTGCCGTGTTAAAACCAATAGTCAACTTGACAAGAAGTGTTGAACAAATTACATTTTCAGGCAACATTGCACAACGCGTAGGGGGTGGAAAGGAGAGCAAGGATGAATTAGGAACCATGACACAATGCATCAATTTGATGTTAGAGTCGCTTGATTCTGCACAAGAACAAATCAAAAATGTTTTAGAGAAGACCGGTCTACAAGAGCAACGTGCGAGAGCAATCATGAATGCTATTCCAGACTTTGTTTTGTGTGTGCTACAGGATGGATTAATAAACCATGCCAACGACGCCTTCTTATCGAGGTTTAATTTGGTACAAGAAGTCTGTCGACGACGTCATGTACATTACAACCATCTTGAAAGGATTGAGATTAGAAGACCTGGAATCAATGAGCAAAACAGGTGCCTGCAAAGAAACGCACTTTATCAATCCTAGTAAGGCTAGTGATGTGGTTCCCATTACCATATCTTCCTCACAGATTACAATCTTCATCAATGATGAACCAGTCAAAGGTAAGTTTATACTTTTAAACTACATTAACACAGACAGCCTACGCTGTAATTGCAAAAAACAATTCCGATAAAGCAATGCTTCAGGCCCAGATTGAATCCGAACAGAATCGTATAGAGGAACATAAGCGCAAAGTTGAGTTCAACAGACTGATGGGATCTAAAAAGAGGAGAGCCACTTTTAGGGAATACTGCTCGAGATCCTCCAACCAAAACAATGTAGATTTTTTGGAAGTTCTTGAAGAATACAAGAGCATAAAGAGCTTAGACGCACGTTGTGAAAAGCAAGAAGAGATCATTAGTAAGTGAACAGCGAATTCTAAACTCAACCCTACCTTAGAGAATTATCTTGCACGCGACGCGCCTTGTAGAGTAAACATTCAAGAAGAAATTTTGGAAAATGAATTGCCAAACATTCAAAGAGGTTTCGCACAATTGGATTTGTTCGACGTGGTGGCCGATTCTGTTAGAAGCAACATGATAAAAGGATCATTCATCAAGTTCATGCAACTCCCACCATCTGAACGCAGCGATGAAACTGAGGAAGAATGGTTATAAACATTTTATTAAATAGTAGTTATTTTTATTTATTGACTGTCAGTGATGTGTGAAATTTTACTTCTTCTTGTGTTGGTTCTTCTTGAAATAATGTTCTAGTTCCTCAACCAAAATCTCCCACATCAAACCAACGAACACAACCAAGATACATAACCATTGGATCGCACTCATGTGATGTCCGTACCAGAAAACGCTAAACAAAATAGTAAAGAATTTGCGGGTAGTTGTGATGATGCTGCACATTAAGGGTCCGTAGCTGGCAATGCACCAATAGATAAAGATTTGTCCAACACTCATACAGAAGCACAAAATGATAATGTCCAAAATAATTTCTGGATGATGTATACAGAAGGATATTGCTGGTACAATTGTTCCGCTCAATAGTAGTGCGAATCCCACAAAAGCAATGGCAAATCCGTTCATGTAAAGCATCATTTCGTCACTGCTGGGCCTTACTTTGCTCTCTCTCATCTTGCTCTGTACTGTCGCGGTGACACCATCTCCAAGTAGTGATAGCACGAGAAGCACTATTCCATAAAAGTTGTTATCATGAGCATTGTCGGCGCTTGATTTTTGTTTGTTTCCAAAGCGGTCAAACATGAAGGCTGTAATACCAAAGCTAATCAAACCCACAGCAATAAGTTGTTGCACCGAATAACTTTTCCTTGCAAAGATGAATCCCATCAAAACTACTGGAATCATTTTGCATGACTTGGCCAAAACTTGGGTTGGATAGTTAATATAAAGCAAGGCAGCATTACTTGAACAGAAGGCAACAATGTAGCTGAAAGAAGCCAAGGCGTAAAAGGAATAGGGCACCTCGCTCTTTGTGAGGTTATGCTTCCCTGTAACCCACATTTCTAAATTTATAAGTATACACGTCAACCATAGTCACTTACTTCCGTATGCTGTCGCTGCGTTGCATACGCACTGTAGAAACACCAAGAACATTGGGAAATTGAAGAATGATTGATTATTTTCGTCACCATAAGGTCTACGAGTAATCTTCTCCTGGAAAAAACTGAGAACAACAAACGATACATAAATACCAACACAGCATTGTGCCATTTCAAAAGCCTTTTTGGCTCTACTTTGTGTAGGGGGTGCATTGTGTGGTGAGGTCATAACTACATTGGATTGATATTGCGGTCTGTAATGAGTGTTATGGTCTGGTGCGATTGAAAAGACAGTATCATTTTCATTGTTATTTTCGCTGTACTGCTGATTGTGCTGTATCGGTATGAATGTATTTTTGCTATTGTATGGGTTTTTAGATGTACCAAAGTTCATGGTGATGTGTCCAGAAACTGATACTCACGTGTCCAATTTTCAGTTGATAAAGATTTTTTACAATTGTAACCTTTTCGGGTTAGCTGGTCCGAAAAACTATTACCCAACGTGATTATACTGACTGTATCAGATCTCGTCAACATCCCGGACACCTGTCCATTCAGAGCTACAATTTTAGATTAAATTATTAGATCTTTCAAGATGTACCAAAAACAAATTTTCGAAGAAGGTAACCTTTTTATTGTCTGTTTCAAAGATTAATATCGGCACAATTTTTTATTTTGGAACAGGACATGGAGGATCCTCTCCAGCTACATTCTCTGGCTTGTCAAGGTTCTCGTTCTCAGCGTACATATGGTTTTGCACTGGCCACTTTTTAGGAATTTCAGTCTGAGGATTTTTGACAAATATAAGGCTACTTTCGCATCCGTTTAGATATTCCTCTGATGCCTCGACAAACTGTACGCTTGGCCACCAATTCTGTAGTAAAAACCACAACTTATTGTTTTCCTCACGAACTCCTATTAAAACCATGGCATGATATCCAATAACCTCTCCACATGGTTTCCCATCAAAAGAGAGCTTTCCAGAATTATAAAAGTCTTCAAAAACGGTAAACTGATGGATGAGTCCTGGGCCATACTTCTTCAGACATGTAAGGGCGTCGCTAAAATCCGAACCAAAAACAACGGATCCCGGCATTAGTATGCTCAGTAGCATTCTTCTGCTGTCTCCACCTGCATCCTTGAATATATGTTTTTCCAAGGTCTTTTTGTCGAAGCTCATGCGAATCATCTTGGCCATGTCTATCATACCTGCTTCTTTGTTGTTGATTGCGACCAAGTAATGTTGTACGACTTCAGGAGCGTGGATGTAGCATAGTCCTGACTTTTGACATCTCTGCACTATGGGAATGTTCTTGTCCAGGTGAAAGATGTACGTATCTTGATTCGTCCACTTTGGTAGGGCTAACATGGCTTCTTCAAAAGACTGTACATTTTTTGGTACAGTATCGCTCGTAATATCCCCTTGGCTTTTAAGCAGGCAGTTCAAACGTGCTCTGCAATCTTTCCAGCGTTTGTTTGGTGGCTTAAGGAGTAATGTATAACGGGTGGATATTACACTGCCTTGCCTTTTTTCCTTATCCTGAATGCCTTTGACTATCAAGTATGGTATTATTGGAGGCGAGACTTTTAGATTTCTGTTCCTGGTGGTCTTAAATGCCTTTTTCACATCAGACACCGAACAATTCCATTCTTCGGATGACTTTTGAAAGTTTATTTTAGTCTTCTTTTTTTTGACAGGGGCTGAACAAATTTGAGTCTTGATGAGAAAAGATTTTGGTTCAGGAGTTATAAAATGCCCTAGGATCACATCCAAACGATTGAGTGTTCTGTTTTGTTGTTCCATTTTAGTTGACTTAACTTACAATAGAAATTATCGATTAAGGGCGTGGTGCAATTGTTTCGGCTGTATTTCTTGCTGCAAATGTTCATGTTGCATCTCATTTAGCTGATGCAGTTGGGACACATCACTAGAATTGTGTGAATACTCCTGATATTTTTTAAATCTTCAAGCACTCTTGAGTATTGTGTCGTTGTATACCCAAACTTGGTTCTTTAATAGACACTCGAGTTTGGAACATTTTATTCATGTTATGCTTGATAAATGATTTTCGACGTAAGAAACTGATTTATCTTCACGATGTCATGACTGTCTCAACTTCCCGAGGGCTGCAAGGGCTTTCCAGTTTATTTCATCATTTGAAACAATCTTTGGAACAAACGAAGTTTTGAATTAGACTTGGGACAGATCTTTACTTTTAATAAGATAATATGTGATTTAAACGAGAGTATGGGTTTTAGATGTACCAAAGTTCATGGTGATGTGTCCAGAAACTGATACTCACGTGTCCAATTTTCAGTTGATAAAGATTTTTTACAATTGTAACCTTCGAAAAACTACCCAACGTGTTGAAAACTGAATAAATCATAGTTTATTAAAAGCATTGTACTTTTCAAGGATATTTATTTTGATTAACATTGCTATCACTTTTCTCTCATCCTACTCTCCCGTTTCAGTAACTCTTCATCATCTATTCTACCTTTTTGTTCTTGTATCATGTTTAGAATATTACTCTTTAATTTGGTGCCCACAAGTTCAGTACGGCAGGAGTTTTGCATTTTAATAACATCGGCAAGTATCTTGTGTGTTATGGTGCATTGGTAGATCAAACTACTCCTGTTACCTTCTATAGCAAATGTCAAATCTTTCTGTATAACTCCTAGAAATGGGATGACTGCTTGATTCTCATCAATAGCTTCTTTCACCTTCTGTCTGTACTGAACATGATTCTGCCTAGACAGCTCTTGCAGAGTTTTTAGTACTTCTTGTAGTTCAAGAGAAATACAGGACAGAGTTTTTTTCATTCGATGAACACTGTTGTGGCGAATTCCAGACAACACGGATTGAAGATTTGAATAATTTCTTGATTCAAACAGCAACAACGCCAGTTTAATAATTTTTTCAATTTTAGCTACCCTGTCTTCTTGTTGCTCCTCTTGTATAACGAGTGATGTCATCCAGGCACTCAAGTTATTAAAATTACTTGTGAGAGCTTCTACATTCGGCGACAAGTGCTTAGTACGTGGGTCGCTCCAATTTAAATTAATCATCTCTTGTGGCTGGATGTTGCAGAACAACATCATTTCGACTTTGTTTAGATGAAGGCATAAATCTGATAAATTTATTGTATCAAAATCAATATAGCTATTATCCATGTAGTCAACAACACCTGCAGTTTGTAGAGAAATTGTTGGTGCGATTCTGTATTTCGTTGCGACGACAAGTTTGAGCTCATTAACTAAAGCTCTGTATTGTTGCTTTGATGATTGTTCGTTTATAAATCTCCACAAATGTGATAATACTGATTGTTTGCTATAAGGTCCCTTTTCATCAAACTTTTCATACTTTAGGTAGTAGTTGCATAACCAGTTTGTGATTATTTTAAGAATTCTCTCCTTGTTCTTAATATCTGTATAGTATTGTAGAAGAGATGAGAGGAATGTAGTTGAATTTGTGTACATTTGATAAGTAACCAAAAGACAATCCATTTGATTATTATCACTCAAAGCCTGTTCGATACATTGTTTTATTATTGAGACCGATTCCAAATCAGCAGCACCATCGTTTGTCATGCTAGGTTGTAAAAGTCACTTTTAGTTGATAGAAATTGGAGCGCAACAATCATGGTATGTTGGTAATGTTATATAAAGAATAACTGTTCTAGTCGATGTATGTTCGCATTAAGAGGAAGAAGCAAACGTACTTTTTACACTGCGAAAATACAGACACAATAAAAAGCCTAAAAGAGAAGATCACTGCTATAAACAACACACCCTACGAAAACATTCAATTTCACAACTCGATGGATCACGAACAAGTCTTTCAGGACGAAACGACGCTGCAACAGGGTAACATTGGTAACGACGCCATCATCGTAATGGTTTATCGCGACGGTGATTCTTGGGAGCCAATACAAATTGATGAACCAGAGCAATAATTATAAATATGTAATTTCTATTTGAACAATTTCTTCGCCAAGACGCGCACCTTCTGTAAAGTAGTCGCCTCTGTCTTTTCTATCTTCTTCTCTAAATTTTTAATGTTTTTCTTTTTCTCTTCTATTCTATCTCTTAGCCTTAAAAACTCATCTCGGTGTAACTTCGTCCGATGCTCACACTCCTCTCTCCTCCTTTGCAGCTCTTGTAACTTATGGTCGAGTTCTTGGCTACCTTCTTCAAGTTCCACTCTTGGGGGAGTTTGTTGACCAGTGATTGCATCCACTCCATCTTTTAATAACTCCAACTCACTCTGCTTTAACTCAACGAACTTCTTCAATTTTATGTACGCCTCTCTCGCATCGCAAGTTTGTTTCCATAATTTCGCTGGTTTATTGGCATCACTAATGTCATCATCAAATTGTGACTCCTGCTGATGTTGTGAGAGCTCCTCTATTGTAATGTGTTGTAAGTAGTGAAAGTTATCTGTCCTGAGGGAAATCCAATTATCGAACAGTTGCTCCGCCCTACTTAATTTTTGTTGACATTCTTTTTTAAGGTCGTCCGTTCTGAGTTTATGCTGACTCCTCTCAAATTCATTTACAAGTTTCTTTGTTTTCATCTCTTTAATTTGAGCTATTAGATGATCAATTTCTTCATTGTTTTCGTCAGAATCCATGGAGTAATGTAAATGTATGGAATCCTCTTCGTCATCAGGTATCATAAGTCCTTCTTCGTCTTTATGAATTCCTTGAGAGTCCCCATCAATACTTTCCATGTCTTGGTCATATTGTGAACTAGAAGCTACACTTTCAACATCAAAAACCTCACTAGGATAAAATCTATTCTCCTCCTCGTCGTACTCATTTACTTCGTCACCTTGTTCGGATTTATTGTCACTTTTCGTAGGTGACCGATGTCCACTTGATTTTAAATCGTATGAATGCTGTTTAAGCTGTTCAAGTAACCTTCTTATGTCACTCTCAGCCATAATGATTAGCTAGAAGAGCGGGCGCTTTTACCGTTTTATCTGTCAACCCAACAAGGAAACAAGATGAACATA
Organism: Acrasis kona; assembly: GCA_026419775.2. Lineage (NCBI taxonomy): Eukaryota > Heterolobosea > Eutetramitea > Acrasida > Acrasidae > Acrasis > Acrasis kona. The sequence goes on along the minus strand of JAOPGA020001361.1, from coordinate 11,513 downwards.
AGAAGCACTTTATTCAGATGTAAATTTCTTTGTGTACATTTGCATTCTCAAGCCTAATCCTTCATTAAACATTGACTTTATTGGCTGAATTGTTACAGAATTTGAAAAAGATGAAAGTTGATCCTGACTAGAAATTATGAGCCAGTCTAAATTGGATGTAAGTTGAAGACACTGCGACGCTTTCGCCTCCACTTCGACATTAAATGTAAGGTCGGACTCAATTAATGGTTGAAGTGAGTGCAATTGTACAAAGAATTCTCTCAACGACCAATATAGAGGACTAAATATCTGAGAATTTGGCTCGATTCTTTCATTTTTAATTAATTCCAAATCTATAACATGTTGCTCAATCAAACCTCCACCCGTTTGATTGCTGCTAATTGATATGATTACCTTCTCAACAAGACCATTTTCAATCCACTCTCTCATACTCTTCATCAAATCCGTAACATACTTGTTGAGTGTAGGGTTTCTGCTCATGTAATGCAATTGACCAGTATACGCTGAAACAACCTCATGAAACAAATAGTTTGGATACACTCCCCTCACATATAGAATTGTGTGAATGACGCTCTCTATAAAATCAATCAAGATCCCAAGCACATCATGAACAATCTCTGCTTTTTCTTGAACAAGATCGGACATTAAAATTTTAAAGTTGACTATTTTATTGTGCACCAGAGTCTACAAGTTCTTCGTCTTCGTCCTCTTCGTCATCATCGTCGTCATCATCCTTGTTGGCCTCCTTTGCATATTGCTCTGCCTCTTCCTTGACTTCCTTTGGAACTAATTGATGCACTCTCTTGCTTTCATCACATACCCAACTCAACTCCAGTTCAAAATCTTTGTCCTTGACCGGATCATGTACCAAGTGAATAATACGCGCTACTTCCTTGACGGCTTCACGGGTGGTCATTTCTGTGAATTTAAGCTTTTCAATTTCGGTCCTTGCAGCCTGCTTTGCCTTTCCAACGGCACATCCGTGATATCCCCATGATGTACCTGATGGCTCAACCATGAAAAGTTGTGGTCCTTGTTCGTCATATGCAGATATAAGGGCGCAGACACCATATGGGCGCAAATGCCAATACATTGTTGCTTGATGGACGTGCATTGCTACTCTTTCTGTTAAAACGTGGGCTGGGATCTTTGTTCCGTAGAAGGATTGGTAATCTTGTGATTCTTTGCGTGCCTTATTTACAAGTTGACGTGTGTCTGGTTTCCATCCTGCCAACGCAATTCCTACATGATAGTCTACGTTAAATATGCGTTGATTTGAGTTTCTCTCCATAAGTTTGCTTTCAATCAATTTTTCTACACCTAAAACAACTCCGTCCTTACATGCGACACCGATCACTGTACTAATCAATGGGATTAAAAATACAAACCACAAGTCATTTCATACCCGCTATTTTCTACTGCTTTTTGTGCATACTCTATCTGAAATAGACGCCCATCTGGTGAGTATGTTGTTACTGAGAGATCGTACTGTTGTTACGTGAGAATGTAATTAATGTCGTGAGTGCTTACGCCTGTTCCATTACTGCTCATGATTGATTATACCTGAATGGTTGATCAAAAGTTTTTGTTGATGATTCCGGAATGTTCTAAAAATACTATGGTCATCCCTAGTTAATTTACAAAATATGCAACCCATGGTTACATATTAGAAGAGATGAAAGCTTTTATTGCGTTAGGTCTAGAATAATACAGACGATCTAGTGGATTGGAAAAATGAGCCTTATAGATCTAAAACTATCAAATTGTCTGAACAATTTGTCGTACCCACTTTTGAAATTAAGAACTGCAATTCATGAGCTTACAAATAACCAATCACTAGATGTAAATGTAATTGTGGGCTTAAGTTTGTTTCTACGAAGACAATTATTATGTTTTGATTATTATCGAGCAGTCAAGTGACAGATGTACAAGGAACATGATCACAACAACATTTTGTCCCAATTTAAATTAAATGTGGCTTTGTTGATTCCAAAACTTTTATCTAACCCATGTTCTATTTTTATAATATTTACAATGGGCTAAAATTAATTAAACAAACATGACGAACAAAGTATTGATCGAGTTCTGTGAGAACTGAGACGGGTATGTTTTAATCATATTAACTCATTCCTAAAGTCTACAGGGGTATGCAGGAGAGGAACACAGCACGGGACGCAGTGCTTAGTGTCCTCCCCGACGCAGAAATTGAGTATCTGTGCCACGACAGTTATCCAATTTTTGTTAGGGTGAGTCTTAATGACAAAGAGATTTGGAAGAACGAGCAGCGTGCTCTTTTTAGAAAGAATGCCAGCAGAAGGGAACAAAGCATTTCTGAAATTAAAGAGAACCTACGAAAAGTGATGACGAACTAATTTGTTAATTATTTATGGTGGAAGTAATGACGACGTTAATCCAAAACCACAAGGTAGATTACTGTACTGAGGCATTTCACTGTAAGTAATACAATAAAGAAGTTTATCCTCTTCAATCAAAACTTGCTTTAATGTTGAAAACAATAACTGCTATATGTTGCCCTTAGCGAAAGTTGTTGGTTGACTAAATTTTTGTACCAATCAACTCAAGTAAAATACACAATGGCCGTCATTAGCAAGCTCGCACCAAGAGTGGCTCGTCCCCTCACTGTTTCAAACATCATGGGTAAGAATGTCCCCAACATGATTGTTGTTGCTATCCCCCAACAACGTTTTAGACAAATCCGCCAAGTGCCCGGACTTCCCTTCCATCAGGGATGGTTCGACTCTTTCAGTAACGTGTACCAAGATACTAGATACACCTTGGATTTGAAGCCTTTGGAATACAGAGGAGGAAATCTTAACTTTGTTTTTGAATACTTGGGTCTATGGATGTTGTTCTTACCAATCGCCGGTGTTGTTTGCCTTGCAGCATTCTGCTTGTCCTGGTACACTTTAGTCGACCCACAAACTACGTAAGTGCAAAATTCAATTCAATCAATATAACCGTCTTTTAGAGTTCGCAGACAAGATAACCCACATCCCTTCCTAAACATTCGTAACGGTACAGACTACGAGAACACGCGTCTACCAGTTTTCAAAAAGTAAGATCAAACGTAACAAATGTTTTTAACCTCCTCTCAGAGTAGTCATTTTCGGACCCTCCCTACAAGACTACAGAATTCAATACTATCACGAAATTGAACACGCCATCGCAGCAAAGAAGAAGTATGTTGACTACTTGAGGGACAAGCGTGAATATGAAAAGGAAATGGCACTACGCGTCCTCAAGGATAGAGTCGAACGTTTCGTCGCCAACAAATCACAGGAGGAGTCAAAGTAAATATATTAAGAAGCCAATTAGAACTGGGTTATTAAAAGAATGTTTTTTTATTACACGCTCACCATTTTTGATGGATCCGTGCTATACTTTGTTTGTGCAAATGTCATCAACCTCTTTACGCTTTGAATGTATTTCCTCTGTTCTTCATCATTTAAAACGTGAGCAATTTGGTCCGTGTTGATCCTCTCCCGAGCGGAACGAGCATGAATTCCAACCATAGTAACTCCCATAGGCCACGGAGCGTTTCCGATTGACAATTGTAAGTATAAATCGTTGGCCTTTACGTACTCCCTCTCCGCTACGCTTACGCAAATGTTCTTGAGCGGCGTTAGAATGTCTTTTGCTAAAGTCTTCTTTTTTAGTTTTTTCATCAGAGGGTGCAAGAAATCTTTTGTCTGCTTGCACAGGGTTGCAGCGTGCTTCCCTTGAAACGACTTTTTCTCCTCCTCCGATTGATTCTCTACTTGCACTCCCCATTCACTCAACAACCTCTTTAAAATGTGCCTTACATATTCTTCGTCTGAAACATTTTTTGGTGGTTTAGGTAGTTCTGTGTCTACTTCTTGTTTGTTTTGAAGTTTACTTGTTTGTTCCGGTTTATTCTCATATGTTTGCTTTAAGAGTTCTTGCTCGCGTTCTTTCAGCGCTTTTGCAAAAATGTTTTGCGAACCAGACGATAATTCACCTTCGTTTGTTTGTAAAAGTCTTAATCTTTTTTGACGTGTCTCATCGGTCTCCCCAAACAATGTGGCAGGTTGTCCATAGCTTCTTAATGTTTTGATAACCTCATTTTTTGGTATTTCTACATCGTGTTCCTCCTCTTCTTGACTTGTTTTAAGTTTTTTAGGTTTATAACTAGACTCGCTTTTATTTGCCGAGTCCTTTTGCTCCATCTCATCCCTCTTCCTTTTTAAAAGTTGTTGTTCATGTTCCTTTTCTGTTTGCTCCTTGTACAATCGATCACGTTCTGCTTGCTCGTCGCCCTTGCGATACCATTTATTCCGTACGTCAATCACATTGCCCGTAACAATATTCTTATCTCTTTTCGTTGAGTCTATCGCAGACTTTAAAAAATTCATCTGTTTGTAAATTTCACAAACAATTCACACATCAATAAACAAGTAAATAACAAAGAATTTTTAATTTTAATCTTGGTTTCTCTCGACACCTCCTTTACCTCCTCTAATTCTACCAGTACGACGGGCGGCAATAAGACCGACCTTTCTACCAGCTGGGGTGTATCTTCCAACAGTTGATGGTTTACCAATGTGTTGATGGTTACCTCCTCCGTGGGGATGTTCAACTGGATTCATAGCAACACCACGTACGCGTGGCCATACCTTGCGACCCTTGGCCTTGTATCTGTAGTAGTTGGCTCCTGCCTTCAATATAGGCTTCTCAGTGCGTCCACCACCAGCAATGACACCAATCATTCCACGGCATGCTGAGGCAATGCTCTTCTTGATACCAGATGGCAACTTAATGCGGGTTCTTCCATCCTCAGAGTGGGATACAACAACTGCGGACTCTCCAGATGAACGGGCGTACCTTCCACGATCTCCAAGTTTGCATTCAACGTTAGAAATAACGGTACCTTCTGGTAGTGTTCCAACAGGTAAAATGTTTCCGATGGTCAATGCAGCCTTCTTTCCGGCGTAAACAAATTGACCAGTGTACAAACCTTCTGGTGCCAAAAAGAGTGACTCCTTCTTTTGTGGTTTGTAGGGGTGACGGAAATCAACTTTGGCTAGTGGGGCACCACGGCCTGGGTCGTGCAAAATTTGTCTGACGACACCCTTTACGTATCCGTGACGTTCGGCATAGTCATAAACTCTGTGTAGAGGTCTTCCAATCTTGTGGATTTGACGTGACTTAAATCCGTGTCCTCTTCCTTTTCTCTGTGATCTTGTTACCTTTCCCATATCTGTGTGAGTTAGTATCTGATATCAAGAGGGACACGAAACACAAAAACCATGTCTACTTTCGTAGCGAGTGTGTACGAAATATTATTTAATACCATTCACATAGTACTACTAATTGTTACGAAAGTATTCATAGATGTGTTGTGTGTCGTGTGTTAACAAATATTTACCTTTTGGCTAGTAGGATGGTGTGTTCTTTTTTTCACAATGCGATTTTGTTTTTTCAATCAACCACCAATGAAAATTACACATATTACAATGAAAATTTTCAAAACCACAGTGGTATTTTACCAAGATTTCGCGATACAACAAGACAACTGTTTACTCGTAAATTATTGATGCTAGAACGTAGTAACGAAGATTAATATTCAGTGAGGAAAGGAAGAATAGTATTTATTCATCTAATCAGCTCCATTAGCCCGACAGAAATGATAGTACTAAGAAATTGGAATCCTCTGCAAATGTTGAGCAGGGAAATTTAAAACCAATTAATAAAATAAGGTCACTGCCTTGTTTGAATCTTGTATGCCTTTTATTCTCACTGGATTGAATGTTATTGTAGCATACTTCATTTGACCAATGTTGCCCTGTATAAGTTTTAAAACATTACCACACAACAGCAGCGCTTCCTTAGTTTTAATGTTTATGCCATCTAATTACTGAATGATTTAATATGAAAAATATAAGTCTTACAAATATTTTTGTCCCTATGTGATAGTTGATACTGGTGTTGTTCAATTTGAGAGAGCGAATTTCGTAGGAGGTGTTTGTTTATTGTTATCAATGCTTGTATCCTCGATATTTTATGACGGCAAAACTGTCCAAAGGAAATGGCATCCATAAACATTCGTAAGCATAGTGTTGATAATGGTACAAGTAGTCCATAAGAAAGCAGGGTGGTTGATAGGAACGACATTGTAAAGGGTTTAATACAAAATAAAAATGCTAAGAGCGTTCACACGATCTCGACTCACTTCCATAAATTTCAACAAACACATCGCTCTCGCGCAGTGCGTGAGGAAGATACAACAGAGAAAAACTGGATATGTTCCTGTTGAAGAAGAGAAGTTAGGAATGCCCGAGAGGATGGAGGATGAGCCTGAATCATTTTTAGAGGGAAAAAGTGTTATAAAAAAAAATGTCGATAGGTTCCTATCCACGCATAATTCCAATGGAGCATACGTTGATCTGAGCAGATGGTACCAAATTATTTATTTAAACCAGCCTGAATTATTGGAGATGGAGGAAGAACCAACTATCGAAGAACAATTCATAGATGTCTATCTGTTGTCACACTATGCTATCCAGAGGTCACTAAGGGACAAATCGGTTGACACCATCGAAATATTAGAGACAGCAATCATCCAACAAGAAAAATTCATCGAAAGTCAAGAAACTACCCCCGAACATACTGCTATCATTATCAAACTCTCCTTTCAAGCCACCGTCTGCCTTGGAAGGATCCAAGAATCACAAAAGGACTACCTTGGTGCCGATCTACAGTACGAGAGAGCAATGAAGCTCGAACCAGAGAATAAAAGATTAATGTATGATGCGTTCAGTCTTGCGCTAAATAAATTAAAAGATCATGACCGTGCTGCAGAAATTATGGAACAACTCGTCGAAACATTTAAATGGGATGCAGAGGTACACGTTGATGCTGCCAAGTTCTACGTTTACACAAAGTTATACAAGGAAGCAGCTGACATGGTTCAGAAGGCAAGAGATTTGAGAGGACCGCCGGTAGAAGTGAATATGGTGGAAGCCGAAATTCTTTACAAACTTGGCAACGCAAGCAAGGCTATTGAACTTTTAGAAGAATCTGTCGAGGAGGATCCACAAGATGAGAGACCACAAAAAACATTAGGAGTCATTGCAACCAGAAGTGGACAATTTGAGAAGGGTTTCAATACATTGCGAGGCGTCATAAAGGCAAACAAGGATCAGCCATGTTATGTGTATTCGGCCTGTGCTGTCTCACAGCATTTGTCTGGTCAACCAATAAACGAAATCACAAAGACTGAAATACAAAAGAACTTTGACGTTAGTGTCGCGTTGTTACAGACAGACACCACTTCTGATAACGTCAGTACGTCTCTTCCCATCCTAGCCGACTACGCCCACTACTTGTTAGATGTTAATAAAAACTTGAGCAATGCATCCGAACTATTGCATCGTTGTTATAAGATTGACAGCAAAGATCCTTGGACTTTGTATGGATTTGCACGTATGAACGCTTTGGACCAGAATGTGCCGTTTCAAGATGTGAAGAAGTCATTTAAAGAAGCAATCAAGAACGTGTCAAAAAGAATAGAGAATGATGACGTACAAGAACATTCGGATGTTTCGCTGAGATACAGTGATAGATTGATTAGAAATTCTTTTTCGGACTATGCTAACTTTATAATCCAGAACAATGCTCAAGAGGAGGTGCCCACTGAGAAGATTTACGATGTAATGAATAAGCTTTTAGAACATAATTTAAAGCAGAATGAATCAAACCAATAAAGTTACAATTGTAAAAAGATCTTCGTACGTCACATGTCAATCCAGACAAGCCCAAGGGAGAACAAGGTTATCACCTTGAATATGCTATCCCCAGCGCAAGCAATTGAAATGAAGGATTCTTTTGCTCTTTTCGAGTAATAATAATCAAATTCATAAGTCACATTCAAAAGTCAGGATGGAGATGGAAAAATAACACTTGAAGAGTTTGGTGTGGTGCTTACAAATCTAGGAATGAATCCATCAGTAAGCGACTTGTACGGTATGGTAAAAGAGGCCAAGGGAACTCTTGGTAATGAAGTGGAAGGCGAGGAGTAAGTACATACATTAGTTATTGGTTTGAACATATAGTCCTAAAATAGACTTGAACACTTTTGTAGCAATAATGGCACCTAAACTCTATCAATTTGACTCCGAAGATGGTATATTTTTGATTAGTTTACATTTAACAAATTGGTATAGACTTGATGGCCGCATTCCAAACAATAGACAAAGATGGAAGTGGATACATATCAACATTTGAACTCAAGTCAATATTAAGTGACATTGGAGATAGCTTTACTGATGAACAGATTGATCTCATGATACAAGAAGCAGATGTCAACCGTGATGGAAAAGTTTGTTACGACGACTTTGTAGCAACGTAAGAAAAGTTCAACAAATATTAACTTGTTTAGAATATCAAAGGGTATAAGCAAGTAACAAAAAATAAATTTATTGTTTCTTTAATTCCTTCATGCGTTCGTTCCATGCAGCAATGTTCTTGGGACCCATATAAAAGGCATTTATCTTTAATACAAGTTGCATCTCCCTTATAACGTGGTACACCATGTGAGCATAGACTGCTAGCACAAAGATCAAGATCAGGTACAAGACAAAGGCATCATTGAAGCCGAACAAAATCAATTTGTTGGCAATACCTACTGGCACAATAAAGTTCAAAATATAGTAATCAGGAATGACGGATCCACAAATGCGTGCGAACACCATTCTGGTTTGCATGTAAGCTCCAATTAGTGCATAAACACTGAGGAATGCGATGGCATGGTTGCTCATGAGAGATGGACAAAGTAAGTAATAGAATAAAGTCGAAACGACGTGAAGTCCCATGGGCACCAAACACTTGATGGCACCAGTGTATCCAACAATCTTGCGATGTTCTCCTTCTGTGTTTGCCTTCTTCAATACCGTGGTCACGCTAAAAGATTTAATGTTTGACTTGGTGTGAGTGGTTTACCTATCATAGACTGTTGTTCCTGCAAGTACTAAGGATCCCAAAATAACTAGCAAGTTGACCCTGAAAGGTCCAATTCCCCAAGACCATAGTCCTGTTCCGAACACTCCAGAGAAGCAAAGAATGGCACAGACCAATAGGATGGCCTCAGTTGGTGAGTTGTATTTACCGAAACGTAACATGTCTGTGACGTAATCCTCCCAAATGACTAGGTAGGATGTAATGTAGATCAAGACCATGGATAAAAAGAAGAAAAAGCCGGGACCAAACTGCAAAGCGTTGCAAACGCAAAAGGTTTGAACCATGGTTGTGATGGCGTCCAAACCATGATCAAAGAGTTCACCAATGGCAGAGCTAGCTTTTGTGTTTCTTGCATGTTTTCCGTCAATGGCGTCTATTTTGAGCATTAGTAAAAAAAAATAAAAATCTATTCTTACCCATAGTCTGATAATAGAAAAATAATAGGCCGCTTAAGAAGTATATAATTCTTGGTGTATACTCGTCATTCAAGTTGGGGCTAAAGATGATCAAAAACAAGAATGACAAGAGCACTCCAAAGAAGCCCCAGAGTGTTACCATGTTTGGCGCAAGCCAAGGGGGCAACTGCAAGCTGCAGTAGTTCCAAAAGGGTTGTAGATAGGCGCTGCACAATGACTCGTCGCTTCCATGGTATTTGTATTCTTCGAGTAACGGTTTCTTGTCTTTGGGCAAATAATTGTAGTTGGTTATTAGTTCCATTCCAATGTGATTAGGTGTATAGTGTTGTTTATTTTCTATTTTATTCTAATATTAGACTCGGTCAACTTTGAACAATTATGTAAATAAACAACACCAAAGAAAGAACACACAATAAAATTCAATTATGCTTGTATTTCATTTGATTCAGGTTCCGTCTCATTCTCTTCAGTTTTCTGTTCTTGTTCAGCATTTTCCTCTCCAACAGAATCGGTTGAAACGTCTAAAGTCTGATCGCTCGTCACAGTGGTGATCTCCTTCACCTCTCCAAATGTGTCATAACTCAAACCCTTGCCGCTTTGAGCATGCGATTGAGCGTCCTTGTAATCTCTTCTCTTTTTGCGTAGTGCTTGGATGGATGCATCAATCTTGCTGACGTATAGAGGTGCTTCCAATCCTAAACTGCTAAAGTTGCGGAAATTATCGATGGGGTGGTTGACGGTTAGTTGTTGTTGTTGCTTCTTCTGTAAGTTTTGGTCCTTCTTTGCCTTGTTTCTGAGTGAAGTAATATCTCCGCTCACAATCTGTTTGCTTTGGTTGAGTTTGGCCAACTTTTGAGCGTTTGTCTTTTGGACCTTTTCAAGATAGGCAATCAATGAGTCGCACATTTTGATCTCGTTATCGTACAATGTGAGTTTCTCTAGTTCCTTATATTCTGCTTCCTCTTCGGCCCACTTCTTGTTTCTTTCTTCTTGTTGCTTCTGGAACAGTGCTTGCTTCTCCTTTCTTGCTTCGTATTCCTTTTGCCTCTTTTCTTGATTCTTTTGGTAATCCAAACGATACTTCAAATCGCTCAATTCCTTTTCATACACACGGTACTTTTGGGAATGAACCTTGGCGTCGGCTCTGATCTTATCGGCTGACTCGTACAACTTTGTAATGGTTTCGCGCAAAGCAGAATTGTTCTCTTGGAACTTTTTGCGGTCAGTGTTATCGGTCTTTATGTTGATCTCGTTTAATTCCTCGGAGAGTTTGTTCTTGCTTCCTACCAATTCTTCAACTGACTTTTGAAGATTCTTGCTTAATGACCTCAACTCTGTGATTTTGTTGTCATTGTTCTCGGTATTGTCCTTGACGTTGGTTAGCTTGCTTAGAACCTCCTTGTTGGCACGAAGTTTTCTGATTTGCGTCACCAAACTATTCTCCGTCCTCCTGTCGTGTGTTTCTGATGACAGTGTTCCCTCCAAGCTTGCAATCTTCTTTTCAACATCTTCAATGCGAGTGTACTGTAGATCTTTCTAATTGGTGTTATGGATAAACCTTTCGAATAAGACTTACTTTGATGGAATCTTGTTTGCGCCTGTGTTCATCTCTTTCTTGCTCCAACTGAGTTAAACTTAGTTGAATGTTGTCCTTTTCTCTTATTTTGGCTTTCAATTTACTAGTGTGATCATTGACAAGGTCATACAACTCTTGTCTTCTGCCCTCATGTTTTGACGATGAGCGATTTTGTTCGTCCATTTTTTGTCTATTCTTTGCTAGTTTGTCCTGGGCCTCTTCGATTTTCTTGTAAATCTCATCGGTCTTTTTGTGTACGGCGTTAATGTCTGGTTCTGCCACCACTTCGAGCTCGCTGATCTTCTTCTCGAGCTCTTCAACGCTCTCGAATTCTCTCTTGGTTTGCTCGCGCCTCTTCTTTTGAGGCTCTCTCTTTTTGCCCTCAGAACTTTCGCCAGATTCTTTGCGCGAATCCTTTCCAACTGCATTATCACGGTCTTTTGAATCCTTTGAATCCTTCGAATATCCTCTGCCCCTTGGACCACGTCCACGTTTAGACTCGGTCTTCTGCTCTACAGCAACCT
>JAOPGA020001357.1:0-58268 GCA_026419775.2 Acrasis kona | reverse complement strand
GATGACTGTTCGTGAGATGTTTTTTTATGATTGCCATTCCAATCATGGTCTTTTTTAGAACATAATGATTGCAAAACAACACCACACGGTCTAAAGAATAAATTTTATCACAGATATTTACAATCATCCTAAGGGACCAATGACACTATGGACGGCCTTTATATATTTTGCTTGATCGCTTTGTAACTTATTTTTAATCATGGATCGCTTAACTTGTGGTAATAGGAATGATGCCACAAGGTCTTTAACTTCCTGTTCGTCACTCTTTGTAGGTTGCTTCAGCCTCTCCTCTGTTTCAATAAACACATCCTTCAATGATTGCTTGTATGATAACTTTTCTGAAGTAGATTTGAAAACACTCTCAAGTAATGTAGATATGGTATCGTTATTACTCTCAATTGTCTGTCTATATTCCTCCTCTTCATGCTCTCTCACATTCTCTTCTTTTTCTCTTCTACGACGTTTCTCTCCTCTCTCTTGATTGCCTCTCCTGCTCTGCTCTCGCTTTCAATTGCATAATTTTATGCATTTCTTCTTGTCTCACCAACTCTTTTGATAAATAATCAAGAGCATTTGCAACTAGCTTTCCTTGTATCATATCAACAACGTTATCCATATTCACAGAGCTATGCGTAGATATAGTTTCTGAATTCGATGTGGCTTGTTTCTTTTCTCGTTGTTTGGTTTCTTCGACTGCTTGTAGTTCCTTTATCAATTCTAATGACCTTTCCTTTCCTTCATAAAATTCATTTTCAGCCGCTCTTCCTCTTAATAGCTTCTCAATCAACAATATGGCCATTTCCTGGTCATCGTCGACCTCTTCATACTCGAGGCTAGGAGTAGGTGGTCTAACCACTCTGGGAGTTGCCTTGTATAATTCGTGTAAGTGTTGTATCTTCTTGATATTTAAGCTAACAGAGCTCTCGGAGTTCTTTTGCTTATAAATTTCATCCTTTGCCATGGCAACGTGGTTGAGAATCTCTTGTTGCTTACGCTCGTGTGAATTCTTGGGAATTTTTTTAGAAGTCTGCTGGTCTCGTAGTTGCATTTGTAGCTCGTGCTCTTGACGGATGAACTTTTTAACTTGAACACGCTCCACCTCTTCAACACCCAATGGGTCTGTTAAAAGAGCTGGCCTTATTTCGTAGGCAATTGGTATTAGATCATCTAGCTTGCCTTCTCTAACTGGAGGCGCGTACGTTCTGGAGCCAAAGAAGGTGTATTCGTGCAAAATATCTCTATGCACCAGTATCTTCTCAGGGTTGTCGTATTTTTTATGAATCTTCCTCTTGATCTTGTGCCTTTCATTTTGGTAAGCTCCCATCTTTTGTTTGACAGCTTCTTCCAGCTGTCGTTTTTTTCTCTCTAATGTATTTCTGTTGTTTAATTCCTTTTGTCTTTCGCGCTCTTCTAAAAGTGCAGATAGCACCTTGTGCTTGGTGTTTTGTTCCTCTTGTATTTCTTGTTCCCTCTCAGCCCATTCCTGCATTTCAAGCGTTTTTAGCATAGCTACTCTGGTCTCGAATGACTCTTTATCAGTACCTAGAGGTAATCCTTCTTCGACCTTTTGTCTGCGCCTCATTTTATCAATTGTTTTAATTTCATCCATTCCAATTCTGCCTCCATTCTCACCGCTTGAAAACTTCATGTCTTGTAGAGCCAAAACTTCTGGAGCTGGCTTTGAAGGGTCAATAGGATAATAATCGGGTGTAAAGGGCTCGGTTTGTGCCTCGCTTTCTCTATAATCTGATTGAGTGAATGCGTCCCTACTAATTGGGTCGTCTTCATAATTGTGTTCCATTTTTGTTGCTTCGTCAAATTGTACTTGCTTTGGACTACTCAAGTTGTTGAATTTTCCACTAGTAAAATCTAGCATTCTAATCTTGGTTAGACATTTTTGAAAGTTATTGTTGTTACTTGTTCTTTTCGTCTTGCAATGAAACAATTTCAGAATTACCAACCAATGGTCTACTGAAGAATTTGTGTCGGTCAGTACCAGCAACGGATTGTGCCATATTAGCATCTCCTCTACCACTCCTCAAATAACTAGTAGGTGGAAAATTAGCCACCGGCTGTCTATACGTCTCGGTATACGTACGACTCATTTTGTAACATATGTTTACAACATTTAAACCGGCAAATTTTATGGTTTATCATGGGAGGTTTTATTTTTCAACACACACCAAACGACAATAATATTTAATACAAACAAAATTATTTTATTTAATAAAACAACATTATCAAAACTAAAGATGAGATGATGGGTGTCAAACTCAGAGAGATTGTGGATGCTCCACTACGAATGTCAGTATTATCAGATGGTAAGACTGTTGTGATGGGTGCTAATGTTGAGCCAGTAACTGACGGTACCGACGTTGTAGTAGTGGCGGTAGTAGTAGTAGTTGTGGCGGGAGAATTTGAAACAGTAGTAGCAGGTGATGCTGTTGTGGTCACTACAGCGGCATTAGTAGTTGTTGGAGCAACAGTTGTTGATGACACTGCTGTTGTGGTAGTTGGAGCAATAGTAGTGGTTGAAGCGACAGTGGTCGTGGGTGCAGGTGCAACTGTCGTGGTTGTTGAACCAGTTGTGGTTGGAGTTGCAGGTGTAGCAGTTGTGGTCGACGCAACTGTGGTAGTTGGTGCAGCAGTAGTAGTTGGCACAGGTGCCACAGTGGTTGTAGTTGGTTGGACTACTATTGTCGTCGAAGGTGCGGCTGTAGTGGTAGTTGGAGCGACTGTTGTAGTAGTGGGAACAGCAGGTACTACGGTTGTAGTAGGGGCAATAGTAGTAGTTGATGGCGCTACTGTTGTAGTAGGAGCAACAGTTGTAGTTGCTGATGATGTTGGATAACACGCACATTCATCATCTGGTTTAGCCATTCCCAAATCAAACCAGTGAGATTGACCAGATGGACAAGTCCAACATGAAGTCTTGGTTGTTGTGGGTGATAATGTCGTCGTTGATGGAGATGTCGTTGTAGTGGTGGTTGATGGAGGAGATGCGTTACCCGATGAACCAGTTGGCACGTTTGTGCATGCATAAGGTGCTTCACCTGCACATATTCCCCAAAACTTGTTCACATCATTGTCCACTCCATATCCCTTCCAATCCTCTGAAAATGATGTGAAGAGATTACATGCGAGACCCCTCTCTGCACAGGTATTGATGACTTGTTGATTGACAAGCTTCTGATTGGCAGGATTAGCGATTCCACATTGTCTTCCGCCCACATGAACGTTAGTAGAGGAGAGAATGGACTCGGCGTTTGATTTTGATGTGGGCCATCCATGCTCAGTCAACATTACTGAAATATTAAATGTGTTGGAGACGGAAAGACTTACCTGGTTTACCAGTGTTTTTGTACAGATTACGTACTTGATCGAATCGGTACATTGTTTGTTCTGCGGCCTTATCTGCAGGTACACAAGTGAATACCTTTGAGTAGGTATTCTCCCACCAAGGGAATTCATTTACTCCGATGAAATCTACGACGTCGGGCATACCTTCGAATTGGGACACACAAGGCTCTTCGGAACCGCTACACCACACTGTTGCAATGTCAATGTAGCCGATCGGTTGAGTGACACCTCCTTGCCTTAAAAGATTCCTGCACCTGGTGACGGCGCCTAATGTGCCCGTAAGGTTGTTGTTTTGATAACCAACTTCACTACCACATGCAATACCTAGAATTGTATCCCTGTATGTATTGGCCGTCGTGATTGCTTGTTGCACGTTGTTGATGGCGAACGTGGGCGAGATGTACACATGTGCCAACACTTTGATTCCAAGTTGTGCTGCGATCTTGACAGTGTCTACATGGATTCCGGATAAATCATAAATCATGATACATCTGTACGGTGTTTGGGAGACTAGGGTGTTCAATAGTTTGTACTGGAGATCGTAGGTTGGGGTAGGACCATAATCTGGAGTCAGGTTGTCGACGAAGGCGGAGTATGAAATGCAACCTGGACTTGATGCCGTGGGTGTCATGGCAGTGAGTAAGTCATTGATACTACAATAGCAAACTGAGAGAGCAGCTATAAGTAGGATCAATGCCCTCATTATTTTGTTTGTATTTTGTCCTTAACGTTATTCTTCTCATCGTATTTATATTCGTGCTCTGATCTTGACAGGTGGTTATTACTTTTATAGTTCCAAGTGGCGAATATGGAATCGGACGATAAATTCGTTGAGAACTGGCCATCACATCATCTTTTTTGTTCGCTAACCATTACAAGAAAATTATTCGTCAACGCATTCAAAGAAGCATATTAACGAACATTGCAAGTGTCAATTCATTAATATTTTCGTAAATAACGACATGTACTGGTGTATCAAATGGATAAAAAGAGGATAGGTCATAAAATTCAAAAAACAGGACGCGATACACATTACGGATTATCGATGAAAATACTTCTCAACCTAACGTGTAATCTGAGCATAATATATTCAAGTCCGAAATTTCCGCTCAAATATGTTTCGAAAGAGTCTACTCTGTTGCTAAACTTCGACTGAGATGGCCGTATTTTTGGGATTATTGACAGCAAAGAATTTGGATGAGCATCAGGGATCCGGAACTGATATGCGATGAAGCAAAGAAAAGATGAACAGCTTATTTCAAGACAATAAAAAGGACGTGATCAAACCAACATACACATTGGGCACGTGTATCCTTGGAAGAAATGAGCTGAAAATTTGCCTTCCCATTTGGGTCATGGATTTAGAAGCAAGCGTTATGTGATGACCTTGTGAAGAATGTCAGTGAAGGTCTTATCGGCAGTGGTCAGTAACCCAATAAAAAAATTATCGGATAATAGGCCCTCTCCGGAGAAATTATCGAGTTTTGTAAAAAAATATAGGTGGAGAGAATATGGCATGAAGTATGAAAATGGTCACCGATTACCACAAGAACAAAATATTGACTTTTTCTAATGATAATGTAATGTCTTCTTCAAGCTTGGGCACACAAGCATCAAAAAGAACATGTGACAACACACGCCGTGACCAAGTACATCTCTTCCACTACTGGAGTAACGCTCTACGGCTCCACAGAAACTGGTGCCTATGGCATGGCAAGTAATCACGAGCAACACGAGCCTCTGGTAGATTGAGATTATTTTAGAATATCGATCAATACCACTCGTTTTGAATGATACTTTTGTCTGTTTGCAAGCATTCTACCAAGGAGTCCTTTCGACTCTATTACATTGGCAGCCTGAGCTGGTTCTTGTTCTATGTGATTTCCTTTTACTTCTTCTTCGAGTGTTGCATAACATCATCTCTGTAACAGACTTGTTTAATTCAATAGGTATGATCCACATCCATTCCAATTCCATCATAGTACTCTTTAAAATGTGAATACCTTCCACAGCTGTAATGATTCTGTCATGTATCCGACTTCCGATAAGACCTATAAAGAAAGACGAACAGTATTCATGGTGCCATAACATTTTTGTTATCAGAAAATATAATGATGAATCTGGTCTTTATTTAGCCAAGTTGTATCTTCCAAGTCAGGATGAATAGATTGCAGAAGTACATATATAACGGAGCGGCGAGGTTTTCATATTAACCGATCGTCATCCGTCAACTACACTTTACATATTAGTACGTGGTAATGGTCTTTGCACGCGAAAGATGACTGACGGACCGTTGTCTTTCCGCTTTCTCCAAATATCCTTTACATATTAGTACGTGGTAATGGTCTTTGCAGTGAAAGATGACTGATGAGATGTGACTGTTTACAATATTTGAACAGGCAGAGATTACTATTAAAAGAATTTTAAGAATAATACTTCCACTCACAACTCTCAAAGAAAACACAAAACATGAAGGTTCTCTGTCTTGCATTGATTGTAGTAATTGGTGTGGTTTATTCCCAAAACTTGGGTGTTGCCAAAACGTGTCCGACACAGTGCAAGACCTTTGAACCAAAAGCGTGCAAGACTTTATCAAGCTACTGTGATGAGTACACTGGATTTTTGGATTTCAAGACAGTTTACGATCCAAACTTGGGAGGAACGTATCCAGACAGCATTGTAGACAGCGCTGCATGCAAAGCATTCTTTAATGATATGTCGTGCCTCTCTGTTGCACAAAATATCAGCTCTTGTGCGAACAGCCAGTCTCTGCCCATATGCTTCGACATGTGCTCAATTGGTATGGCCAAATGCTACAAGGATTTCAACCCTTCTGCATGTTCTATGATGAGATCAACCGGAGCATTTTCATATCTTGCTGCACAAGGAGACACCAATTGCAAAAGAATGAGCACTCTGGACGCCATTGCAGGTCCTACACCTACTCCAACACTTACCCCAACACCAACCCCTACTCCATCGTCTTCTGGAAAAAAAGTACACTTTGACTACTTGTTGATTATGAGTTGTGCCTTGCTTGCCTTAATTATGATGTAATAAACATATAATTTTCATAAAATAGATTCTTATAACTTGATACCCTCGGCACTTGTAGCTTCAATAGACATACCCAAACAACAAGAAGACATCTAAATAAACAACCAATGCGCAAAGAGGAACATAGCAGCAACAAGAAAACCTCAGGAAGTACTTGATTACCCTGTAACGGGTATGGGGAGTAGGCTGTACTGCAGATTATCAATGAACACTAATGAGCACCAAGGATTGCCAGATATTAAACGAGAGTTAAAAGTAAAGCGCACGGTACAATGTTATGTACAAATCATTCTTTGGATATCGAGGTTATTGTAACTAAGCACTTATGTTGCAATGATCAGCTCACTGCCTCACTCCGCATTTGTCCTTCTAAGGCAAGTATATGGTTTATCCGGGGGATTATTTTGTTATGGTTATTTTGGAAGTTTACACTAAAGGTACCTTCTTCTACGATACATTCTCACCATGACTTGGTTCGGGTACATATTGAACACCATAATACGTAAGAGAATACAGCGATGTATATGTAACATTGTGCACAGTCGCAGCCATTCTACAAACAAAAGTTAATGCCCAGTCCTCATTTACACTATCAGCTGACAACATCGTAAGTATTCTTTTTAAAAAAACATACTAATGGTTTAGGTTCTGGGAATATTTGTCAATGGAACTGCAGTACCAGGTACCTTCAATGGATATAACAATTGGAGAGTCCCCATTACATACAACCTTCCAGCTATACCTGGAGATTGGATAACAATTGGCGTTCAAAATGAAGGACCATATTCCGACGTAAATCCAGCAGCGATTTTGGGTGATTTGTACTTTACTTCTTCCACTGGCGATAGAGCAAAAATACAAACAACTACTAATTGGACTTGCACGGGTGTCACAACAAATTGTTCAAACACACCAGTTACTTGTCCTCAACAACCAACAAAAATTTGGATGTCCACAGAGACATGTGGTAGTGGAACTATCACCCTTGGATCTAACCATGTCAATACAATTTGGGGACAATTACCGAACATCACCACTTCATCACAACATATTTGGGTTTACCCAGCGGAAACGATAGTTTCGGCTTGGTGTAAAATACAGCTTCCAGTCTATGGAACTAAAACCACACTGAGTTGTTGTAAGTTATTTATTGTAAATCGTAAAGCTCACATTATTTAGCTAGTACACCAGCACCTACTGCTACGCCGTCTCCAACAACTACACCGACAGTGACGAAGGCACCTACTGCAACACCCACTATTACTCCAACCACGCCTTCACCCACTGCAACTAGAGAAGCAACAACAACACCTAGCATGACTTCCACCCCTGTACCTACAACAACACCTCTACCAACTAATATACCTGCACCAACTTACAGTAGCAAAATCCAAAATATTTACAAAATCATGACACCTAATGCCACGTCTCCAGGATGTGTAGCATTCTCTCCTTACGTTGACATGTTAAATCCCAATTGGCCTCCCTCACCAAACAGCGCACTCATAAGGACTCTACTTACCATACTAGTCACACAAACACAATATCGCTGCATTATGATATACGACATGTCTGGTATTTTCACAAGCGTGATTAGCATAGCATCTGAGCTTGGTATTAAGGTACTTGGTCATGTGTACATTGGAGATGACTTTAAGATAAGTAACATACAGCAAGCAATCATTAACGCGAAAACGTACAGCGATACTGTGTTCGCCATTAGTTGTGGAAGCGAAGTAGCATATGACACCAATAATTTAACACAAACTGCTGTCGTCGTGAAGAGTTGTTACGACCAAATGAAGGCCGCAAACGTGACGCAACCTATCGGTTATATTGATGTTGAGATTGTGTGGTGCAGCGGCGTAGAAGTACCCTGTGTTTCTCCATATACAGCAGTGTCAAATTTTAATTGATTTTAATTGGTTTGGATTCATTCCCATGGTGGCAAAATACATTTTCTAAGGCTTATCCCTGCTTTAATCACACTAATGCTGCCCAACAAACAATTTATAGGTTGGGCGTCATACAAAAACTTTATCCTAACCTACCAGTGCTCCTTACTGAGTTTGGATGGCCAGGAAGTAATGGTATCGATATTTTATCACAAACCAATATTTATACTGGCCAACAATGTGGCGTTGCTAATCCTTTACATCAATATGAATCTAATCAAGAAGTGATTCAGTTGTGTGCGGATTATGGACTGGCATGTAATTTATTTTCTAGTTTTAACGAAGCTTGGAAAGCAGTTGATTCGAATGGTGTTTATCATCCGTACGATGTGAACAATTTTTGGGGATTTTGTAATGGAACATCTGCAGGAAGCTATGCATGCCAAAGATCACCAACTGGGAGGTCGCCTCGACCAACAACCACACCCGTGCCTACCACACCCGTTCCTGTCCCGACTGATTGTTGGAATTGTACTCAGGGTTGGGCACATTGGTGGGAGGTCGGAATGTCAGCACCTGGAGATGGAGATAGGTGCCAATGTATTCCACTAACTCCTCAACCTACCCCTACTGATTGTTGGACTTGTCCACCTGGATATCAACATTGGTTTGATGCAGATTCAGGATACACGTCAGCACCCAATGGAGATAAGTGTGCGTGTGTTTCTGTTAGATGTTTTACTTGTCCACCAGATTATCAACATTGGTATGATGAAGGTACTGGATATACATCAGCACCTGGTGGAGATAAGTGTGCTTGCGTTTTGAAGAACCCACCCTGTTTTACATGCCCAAGTGGATACATTCATTGGTATGATGAAAAATCAGGGTATGCATCGGCACCTGGAGGAGAAAGGTGTGCTTGTGTACCTGATCCTGATACAACGCCTTGTTGGACATGTAACCCAGGTTATGTTAAATGGTATGAAGCTGGATATATATCGGCACCTGATGGCGATAGATGTGCATGCGTACCTCAACGTATATTCTCTTGCTTCGGTATGACCAACACTAATGTATCGGTGTGTAGTGGTGGGGGTATATGTTATGCCGAAAACATCTGTTTGTGTCTACCAGGTCACTCTGGTAATAATTGTGGTCAATTTAAATGTTATGGTCTTGATAAGGATCATAAAAATGTTTGTAATTCGCACGGAACTTGTGTTGGTTATAACACTTGCTCTTGTGACCGCGGTTATTATGGTGCAAACTGTAATATTTATGCTTGCAGCGGACACACGTGCAACGGAATTGCTCATGACTCGAAATATGTTTGTAGTTCAAAAGGAAATTGTACCGCACCAGAATCCTGTAACTGCCAAGAGGGTTATTTGGGACAATACTGCCAAGAAACAAAACAGTCTTTCCTGAACTATGATTCTGCTCCGTTATACTTAAGAGCAGGTCAGGTCTTGTCATTGAATGGTTACTTTCACCCGAATGACAACCTGACATGCTATTTTACAATTGAAAATAAAAAATATATTGGGTCGGCCAAGAGAATTGATAATGAGCATGTAGATGTATCTGCACCAGCTTTCGATCGTGTGTCAAGTGGTATGGTAGACTGCACATTATATTTGGGTACGACCATTGTGTACAAAATGACATTTATTAATAATGTTATTACATCGTTGAGTTTAAATCTCAAAAACTTTACTGAGGCCATTCAAAAAAATAACACAAATATTCCTGACTTCAAATCACCCCCACAAAACTTGCAACTTGTAACGACGTCTTCTGGAGGTAGCGCCCTATTAATTGAAAGTCAGTTTGGTGGTAATGAGGTTGGTTCTCGTACTGGCTTCTCAACGAAAGAAACATATAACGTTCTGGATCAGAAGTTATCTTGTGATTTTAAAATCAACTCCACAACCACTGGAAATGGTGTAGTAAGCAATGTTCTGGAGGCTTGGTTACTGTCTCGTGAATCTCTACACTGTAGATCAACTATATCAGTAGATAGTTCTAACGCTGTTTATCTCACTATCACTCATACGAATGGCTCCTTTGTGGCCGTCGACAAATCCACTTGCAGGAAAGCCTCTTCCTCAATCGTCTCCAGTCGTCTGCGATTGCAGCTCATGATTGTATCGCCGAACTCAACTATCAAGTCATGGTCTTTAATGTCCTCTTTAAGTAGTTTAGATGATTCGAGTACCTCTTGTAGCACTAGAGTTGAGTTGGATAGCCGATTCTTCACATATGAATTCTTCTCGAATAGTTACTCAATGGCAATTACTCAAGGTAATTCCAATGTAACAAAAAAGAGTCGTTCGTTGAAAGACCAACCAGAAGATTCCAGCTCTCAAAGTAGTGTATTCCTCTATAGTATGGTGCTAGATTGTCAAGATGGTAAATGTGCAACGGAGACAACTGACAACAACCAAAACACTATACCAACTGTTTTCATCATAGTAATTGTAGTAATTGTTATTGCAGTAGTGGTTTGTACCACAGTATGCATAATCGTAGTTGTCGTAATGGCTTGCAAGAGCAACAGGGCATTAAAAATATCGAACCAATCTGTCTTCGACCCCGTCGAAGACAGACAGAGCTTGTCCAATCCAAAATTAATAAAACGATCAAAGTATGAAGTGAGTCCAGAGTCCCCAATAGCTCGTGGAATGAGGAATGTGAGCGAGAGTCTATCTAGATTGAGCCCGAAACCAGGAAACCCAAAACTCAGTGATATTGAATTGGACGATAATGAACAGCTAAATGAGTTGTACGCGAGAAGAACAGCAATACTACAAAGCATCGAAAGCAATAACAATATAAATGGAGAAGAACAAGTGCAATTAGAATTGGATACAAACATAAACAAATAAAATCTTTATTTTCAACCTCGATACACATCCAAATATTACATTCTTCTGCAAACCTTGGTTTAGCGTATATTATTCTCCAACTCTGTTTTTATGCTATCGTGTAGTCTAGAATTTTTCCTAATTGTGAGCACAATCGGTCTGACTGACCGAATTCAATTGAGATCTGTCTAATGTTTTCAAAAAACTGATGGATCCTTTGTTTTTGTGTAGATATTTCCGAACGATTTCATTTCCGTATACCCGTACAATAAATAACACTTTCTTTATGTGCTTGTGTTGTTTAAGAGGTCGCCATATGAGTTCTTAGTGAAGGAATAATCTTTACCTTGCTGTACATTCGAAAGGTCAAGTCTTTATTTGTAATTGCCAACCCATTCACAAAAACACAGATCATGTCCGAAGAACAGACCCAAGTCCCAGATATCACATCTCAAGTTGAGACAGACCTACCAACTCCACAACAAGCAGTTTTGAAAACTAGACCTGTCCAGTCTAGTGCACCAAAACTAAGCTTGAATAAAGCGAAATTTGATGTGTCCTACGATAAGATTAGAAAGAGGTGGAATATACGCACAACGGTAAGTATAACGAACAAAATTAAAAATCTTACGAAAAGGCCCTTGATAACGATGGTACTGCTAGAACCAACATTGTGGAAAGAGAAAGAAAGGATCTTGAGTGGTTGTACGATCAATTATACATGGATCACCCAGGAATCTACATCCCAGCTAAAGAACTTTTAGAGCCATACAAAGAACCCAACCAAGAGCACTTAACCTTGCTCACCTTTTTAGTAGAAGTACAAAGAAATGCAGCATTAAACGAAAGTCCATCTCTTTGGGACTTCTTGACCGCCACTGAGCAAGAATTTGAAAGGTCCATATCAGAAAGCAGAGATGACCACGTCAAACATTCTAAAGGAGACATTGTCCTCAACTACAAGAAATGGGCGCCAAAGAAGTTCAGGAATCCTTCTCAAGAGCCACTCATTGTAAATTTCGAAAGAATTCAAGCCTGTTACAGAGTATGTGCTTTTCATTTTGTATATCCATCATAACCTTCAAAGCAAACCATCGCCTCATCAAAAAGACTAGTCAACAGTGAGAAGGACATTTTCAATTCCTTTGATGTCATCGGAAGAGAGTTCAAAGTGTTTGGAAACCACGACAAGGCGAATCACAACATTTTCCACGCTGCTGGCGATCAATTCATGAAGCTGTCACACATACCAACCACTCCACTCAACTTGATTCCATTAAACCAAACAATGGACTTTACCATGGACATTTACGCAAACTACATTATTCCATCCATCATCAGGTTCATCGATCAACCCATCATTGTTTTCGGAGAAGTCGGCATCATCAACGGTGACATTGAGTTCAACCAAAAAAGAGTTCAACTGCTACAGCAAAAGCCCACTCAGACACCAAACGATCAAAAACAAATCCAAACCATCAATGAAGTGATTGACAAGTTGAACAGGGACAAGCAAGCTGCTGAGGAGCGCAAGGAGGTGATCAATTCAATCTTTGAAGAGCAACTAAAGAGATTCCAGGACCTTTTAAGGAGGGATTTGGCCACAGGAATGTTGAACATGTTACATGACCGCCTCGAGACGCAAAACAGAGTGATTGAGCAGTTGACCTCACAGTGGACATACAGTGTATTACAACAGCAATAAAGATTTTTATTCGATACCTACAATTCGTTCGTCCCGTATCACTTTTTGACTGTCCACGTCGTACTCTACTTTTTCAATTCTCAAATAAGTTATGAGACTTTGATGTCCATTCCACCGACGATAGCGCTTCCTGCGCTTCATCTTGAAAACGATGACCGGTGCTGATCTGTATTGTTGCTCCACAGTCACCGTCACTTTTGCATTCGGCACTAAAGGTCTACCGACTGCTGTAAATGCTTTACCACCCACCAACAAAACTTTATTTAGGACGAGCTTAGTACCAATGTCGACGGGAATACGATTTACGATAATAATGTCTCCTTCGACAACTTTGTATTGCTTTCCTCCCACGGCCACGACCGCGAATAACAATTGTCTAAGATCAGCGACGGACTTGCTTATTGTTGATGCTCTTTGAACGGAGTCTTTGACTTTGACTTCTTGCGCTTCGACAATCTGCTCTTCCATTTCATCATCCTCAGATTCATACTCGCCTCCAATCATTACAGGCGTGGCGAGATTAACATGATTTGTGTTGAAGTGACGAATGTTGTTATTATCAGTGAATATTTTAAGGTGATTTGTAAGTCTAATATTATTGAACCTTGTGAGGAGAGGTGTCATTCCAACCCTCCGGACCGCATGTCCCAAAAGCATTGTGAAATGTTGGTTGATTATTACAATTTAACTTGTAACCCACAAGGTAATGAACTTGGATAATGCATGAAAAAATAAGGTTAAACTTTAAATAATGAACCATTGTTGGACCTTAAAACCTTCAATAACATCGGATAAACTGATCAAATCAATGTTTGTCCTTGATGTATTGAATACTGGGTTGTACATAATACATAACGATCAGAATGGACCACAGTGAAATATAACATAATTGGACAAACTAAAGTTGGTTCATTGACAGTATTGTTGAACACAACATATGTTTTTGACAGCTGTCCAACTCCCGATGTACACTTATAAGGGTTTAACCCGCACTCAAATGTGACATTGAGGGCATTTTGTTTTTTGCAACAAAGTGATAATAAATGAACAGACAGGGCTCGGGTTTTCTGGCTACTCATAACTTCAGCTTAGAAACTGTTTTGGATAATGAGGATCTTCGACAATGCTTCGCAGGTTATTTGAAGAAGTATAAAATTGACGACATGTACAATCTGCTCATGGAGATTAACGTAAGCCTGAACCTTTAACGTGTTTATTCAATTTTATTAGCAATTCTCAAAATATGTGGGTACGAGCGCAAGATACAACGCTGCTAAAAAGTTTGCTTCCACACACCTTAACGGTCCTGTGTTCAGTTCACTCGAGAATAGTGATCAACTTGCAGAACAGGCCATGAATGAACTAAACAAAAGCAGTGAACAGCAGTGTGCACGGTCAATGTTCGACGATATTAGAAATGCAGTACACGTAGCCTTGAGTGGACAACCATTCACAAATTTTTTGACGTCCAAGACCTTTGAAAGATTTTTATCAGACAAAATCAAAAAAGACAAAAACTATCTTGACACAATCGCAGAAAGAAAACAAGAAGTACAAGCACCTCCAGAACAAGCAACTCAAGCAACGGACAGAAAACCTGGTATACCGTACGATCAAAGCATTTTAGAGATTACAGACTTCGATTTCAAGTACCACCTCGCTGATTACAAAGATAACTCCTTGTGGGATCTTGTCGACAAGGGCAGCAGGAGCTCCTTGTACACATCCAAAGCACTATTTTACAATAAAGACAGGGGAATCAAGAAGGTCAAAGAAGTGTACAAAATAAGGTTTCCTATTGATGTTGTATTTCATGTATTGTTCTCCCGTAAATACGAACACCTGTTCCCAGCCACCTCTTATGATCATTTGAGCGAATTAGATGGAGGTGCCTACAGATCAGAGGTTTTGCGAGTAGTTATGAAAATGCCATTTCCGTATAAAACTAGAGATTATATTTCGTTAGCAACTGCGAAGACTCTACAAGATGGATCCATTTTTGTTGTTACAAAGTCGGTCGATGACCCCAACCATCCCCCAACAAGGAACTATGTTAGGTGCTTATCATACGGTAGTTTTATTCTTGAAAGAAGACTTAAACTTGACCAAACAATTCTAACTAAAATCAATTGGACAGATACTCTAATGAATTCACTTACCTTAGGTGCTGTAAAGAAGAATGATTCATCCTTTGTAGCAAATGTTGAGGAGGCATGCTACGACTGGACAATCGATAGTGATAAGAACAAATACGAGCATCCTCTCAACAGGTGCATAACGAGCAACAATGTAGTATCCGGAGAATAAACCAATAGCCGGTAGCCGAACCCATAAATAAACACAGCCCTTTCTTGTTGTCACGCAATCTATATTTTACATCTTGTATGTCCGCCGCATCTTTACAATATGAACGTTACACCATTGAAGTGATGTTTAAGAAATCAATTGAATTGTTGAATATTCTGATTGGCCAACTAAAATATAATAAATATTCAAACAAACAAAAAATACAACAAACACAATGACTACCGCAGCCCTCAAGAGATCTTACGACACCTTCTTGAGAGATGACATGAACGACGAAGATATGATTAACGGTTCACCAACAACGTGCTCCAATGTTAAATTCGTATTTAACCAACAGCAGCAGCAACAAATTTTACAGCAGCAACAGGAGCCAACAATGCTTGCAAACCAACCATACAGAGACCTTCTTGAACGACCATTCAAGAGGAGGAGAGAACATAACGTACATCAATTGCTCCAGCAACATCATAATGAGCAGACGGACAGCAACCCTCGCTCTCTACTTCAAAGTACTTTGACAATTTCAAACAAATACAGCCACTTCCCCCAACCTTCAGACGTCGGAATAGACGCTGCAAGTGACTTTGTGTCTTCTTACAAAAAGCAGAGACGATCACAACAAAAGAAGGAGGCCGCCGTTAGCACAAATCCTAAGCAAGCTTCATTCAGCGAGGAGGAGGTTAAATACATTTTAGAAGTTAGAGAGAGACAAATTAAAGAAGAGTACAATAAGATTCTTTCGGAGTTGTTATCAGAACAGTTTAACCAGTTTTCCAAGTTTAGTCAAGACTGTATATCAAGACAATTCAAGTCTAGTGATTTTAGTTACACTTCTTAATAATGTGACTTTTGCACCGGAGTGTGTATTTTGTGTAAATTTATCAATAATAAACAATGACAACAAATTATGTAAAAAACCGGAGTTTGTTTTTATGATTATTACTTTGAGCCTGCCGAACCACAGGTTTCTTCACTTCTTAACTCTCCCTCTTTTTGCTACAAACGATATCCTTCCAAGTAGTATGATATGCATGAGACGAGGGTTTATTCAAAATATTAAAAGTAGATCGAAATTGCCGACAGCCAATCAAGTAACTTTTTTATTGAGTCTCTGTACATTGTGTTCCCACTATTAATTCTATGTTCTTATTGTCTTTTATCCAATAGTGTTGCAATTCTGCTTTTATATTTTGTACAACATCACCGATATTCCAATGATGGCCCATTGTCATCACACGTTGTGTACCGCTGGCTCCTCACATCTTGAAGGACATGCTCACAAGTTTTGTAAAGGTTAACATGAACGAACAAAATGAACCCACTGACAGGCAAATACAGTTCATGAACGAAGCTATGAACATGGCAAAAGAAGCTCTCAGCCTCGGGGAAGTCCCTGTTGGTTGCGTACTTGTACACAATGATACAATTATCGGAAGAGGATGTAATGCAACTGTTAGAACTCGTGATGTAGGAGAATTGTTATTTTATTCTGACTTATATAAAGGGTACTAGACATGCAGAATTTGAAGCCTTTGATCAGGTACTACAAAGTGGCCATCCTCCATCCATCTTTAGAGAGTGTCAATTATATGTTACTGTAGAACCCTGTATTATGTGTGCAAGCGCTCTTCGCCTGCTACAGATAGAATCAGTGTTTTGTGGATGCATGAATGATAGGTTTGGAGGGTGTGGTTCAGTACTTCCTTTACATGATTGCAACGTCACTGAATATAGGCCGTATAAATGTATGAAAGGTACTCTGGAGAAGGAAGCTATCGACATTCTAAGGCATTTTTATGTTCAAGAGAACCCATTAGCACCACAACCATTGAAAAAAGAGAAGAAGAGGGCCAAACGAGCAGAACGTCTTAATAAAACATAAGCTGTATGAATAATAACATTTGTTAATCTTGAAATACTAGTTAACCTCACTGTGACAGCATTTTGTAAACCGTTTGACACGTGCTTCACGTCTTGGACTTGTACAACTTAAAATGAAGATCATATACCAACCATATGATTGTTTCTCTCACTGTTGTACAAGATGATCTTTATTCACATTGTTTCTTGAATGACAGTTAGACTTTTGTAAATAAATACACCAATCGTTTGTTTGGCGCAATTCTTTTAACAACCAAAAAAAACATTGAACAAGGACTTCACATCCATATTCTATTGTGGAGAAAGTTTGAACCGTAACACAAAATGGATATTACACAAATACTCTTAGCAGCAAACGGTAATGATAAGGGAGAGCGTGATAGAGCTCATGCCGTTTTAACTCAAGCACAACAAACTGAATTCCAGACATTCTTAGTCGCTCTGGCGAATGAACTTGCGAATGAAACTAAACCATCTTTATCAAGACAAACCGCCGGTATCTTACTTAAGAATGCATTTTCGACCAAAGACCTCAGTAACAGACAACACGTAGCTCTTCAATGGATCAACCTTCCAGAAGAGATCAAACAACAAATAAGAGCAATAATTTTATCCACTCTCCATTCACCTGCTGTTGAGATCCGTCAGACAGCTGCTCAAGTCCTGGCCCAAATTGCAGGCATCGATCTCCCAAACAATCAATGGCCAGAAGTAGTCACCACCTTGCTCCATAACGTCCAACAGAACGTATCGCCGTACGGAGTGGAGGCTTCGTTGTCCACATTGGGATACATTTGCGAGGAGACGAAATCTCTGCTTTTGAGTCAACAATCCGATTTGATTTTGAACGCCGTCGCATTGGGCCTCGCACAACAACAACCAGAGAGGACCAAGGAGGTTGCGATTCAAGCCTTGTTGAATGCTTTGGAGTTTGTTAGGGCCAATTTCAATCAAAATCAAGAACGCGATCAAATCATGAGGATCATTTGCGACGCCACGCAGAGTCAAAATGTGGTGGTCAGGAAGACCGCTTTCGAATGCATCGTGGAGGTTGCTCACCTCTACTATGCCACGTTGACGCCATACATGGTGGTCCTGTATCAAATCACGCTGAGCGCAGCAGAGAATGACGTGGAGGAGGTTGCATTACAAGCGATAGAGTTTTGGTCCACTTTGGCAGAGGACGAAGCCGACATTCAAGACAGTATAGAAATGTTAGAGGATGGAGAGAAGACGGATCTGGTTCATCTTCACCTGGTCGAATCAGCGCTCAAGCCGTTGTGCGCGTTGATCGTAAAGTTGTTGACTCGTCAGAGGGAGGATTGCGACGGAGACGAAATGACCGTGAGCAACAGCGCAGCCACTTGCTTGTCGTTGGTGAGCACCGTGGCGAGGGACAAGATCATCTTTGAAGTGATGCCGTTCATCGAGAACAACATCAAGAGCGCAGATTGGAGGTTGAGAGAAGCGGCAACGTTGTGCTTCTGTGCCATTCAGGAAGGAACTTCCACCTCGAAAATGTCGCAATACATTAAGGGATCGATACCCTTGCTGATCAATCAAATGAAGGATGCGAACGAGACGGTCAAGGACACCACCATCTTTACCCTCGGAACCATTGCCAAGTTCCATCCCGATCCAATCATCAACGGAGAGCACCTCAACATTGTCCTGAATGCCATCGGCATAGGAATGAGGGACGAACCGCGCATCAGCGCCAAGGCCTGTTGGACCCTCCACAACATTGCGGAAGCATTCGAAGATCAACAGAGCGAAGATCAACAAACGTACGCGCTGAGCGCAGATTTTGGCAAATTGGTGCAAGCGCTCTTCTTCGTGACCGACCGCGGAGACGTATCGGAGAACAATTTGAGGATCAACGCCTACGAAGCATTGAGCGCGTTGATCAACAGCGCCACTCGCGACCTGTACGAATTCTTGGATCAACAGGTGGTATCGGAGCTGTTATCTCGCCTGGAGAGGACGTTGACCATGAGAGAGGACGAACAAGAAGTAAGCAACATTCAGGGACTCTTGTGCGCCGTGCTACAAAACTTGACCATCAAATTGAGCGATCGCGTCAGGAAGCACGCCGACAGAATGATGACGCTGTACCTGAGCGTGTTCCAAAAGAAGAGCAACAGCAGCGTCCACGAAGAAACGTTATTGTGCGTGGGTAGTTTGGCAGGCGCCCTGAGCTTTGATTTTGCGAGATATATGGATCACTTCAAGCCCTTCTTGTTCAGCGGATTGAGCAATCAACAAGAAAAGAGCGTGTGCAACGTGAGCATCAACGTGCTGAGCGATTTGTGCACGGCGTTGGGCGACAAGATCAAGGAGAGCAGCGACGACATTATGACCATATTGTTCACCAACATTCAAGCCGCACACGTCGACAAGAACATCAAATCCAGAATCATCAGCTTGTTCGGGGACATTGCGCTGGCCATTCAGGGCGATTTTGAAAAGTACATCACTCCCGTGGGTCAAATATTGAGACAAGCAGGAGAAGCGCACGTGAACGATCAGAACCGCACCGAAGAAATGATTGATTACGTCGACTTGTTGAGGGAGAATATATTGGATGCTTATATCGGCATCTTGCAGGGATTCAAGAAGCAAAACCAAAAGGCATTCGATCCGTGCGTGGATCAATTGGTGGGATTGATTCGAATGATTGCTCAGGACAGTAATGTTTGCGAGCCAGTGTTCAAGAATGCGGTGATTGTGATTGGCGATTTGGCAAACGTGTATGGAGCGAGGATTGGTAGATTATTAAATCAAGACTTTATCAAGAGTCTTGTGGATCAAGCGTGCAACAGTGAAGAGAAGGACACGAAGAGATGCGGTCTGTTCACTAGGAAGCAGTTGAAAAAGATATCCGTATAACAAGATTGTGTGTAATGATATTGTTGTTAAAAGATAATAAAAAATTTTATTTTATACAAGAGATGCGTGCAGCGAATCCAAGTCCACTGCGTTTTCTTTTGATTGTTCGAATCGACACAGCGAGTCATTCTTCCACACCACTTCTTCGAACAAGTGTTGATAGCGATTTCTGTCGCCGCTGATGGGAGGATAGATTCTTTCGAAATCGACGCACCTGCTGAGCTCGTCCTCTGCTTGTTGTAGAGCATATCTCTCTTCGTCCATTCTGTCGGCATCATATTTTAACAGTCTTTCGCACTGGGGATTGACGTCCAGGGTGCGATCGTACGGCACCACGCCAACAATGTGGAATAGTTCGCTGAGTACTTTGAATTTAATCTTTCGATCGAGTGGCGACGAACAGGACAAGGAGGGCATAATGTTGACTTCGATCAACCAAGGCTTTAAATCAGCGTCGATCATGACGTCGAATCCATACAATTCAAAACACGAATCGATTCGTTTGTCCAAAACGGTTTTTGTCTTGTAGTTGATTCTCTCCTCCACGCTAATCATGGTCTTGACGATTAGGTCGCGAATGTCGTCCATGAGTTTTTCGTACCTAACAATTCCAACCTCCTGCATAATGTGTCTCTTCAAAGCAATCAAACTCCACTTGTGACCGGTTGCTTCATCGTCGGGATCTTCATTGTTGACAAAGTCATCGGAATGTCTATTTAGCGAATAATTGGTCAAGTGTGAAAATCGATCGTTGATTTCATTTTCGTCGTAGGGTTGTGTGGCAAATCTTGCCAAGCCGTCCTCATGTAAATAAAAGCGAAGAGGATCTATTCCTGTGCAGGCTACATATAACCTTAAATCGAACTTGTGCCCGTTTATTAAGTAGGGGTTACAAATGTATTCTTGAATGGCGTATGGTATGGAAGGTATGGGATCACCAGAGCGCATCACTTGAATGCCTCTACCGCACGAACCGGCAAAGGGTTTCATAATGTATAATGAATCTTTGCTTTTTTTGGCAACGTCTCTGTCGAACAGTGCTCTGTCATATGGTAGTAAGTAAGTTTTTGGGTAAAAGTCAACCACGCTTCCTCCCATGAACTCTTCGAGGCGTTTAAGGCGAACTGTTAAAAGATCTTTTCTACCGAGTTGAGAACTACCGGGCCAGTGATTCACCTTTTGAAGTGCGTGTATGGGTTCGTATTTTTCTGGCGACAAGTGTCTGCCCCAATAAACATTCCAAGAGTTTTCGTACATGCTTTGGATTTCAGGATCTCTGCTGTCAAAAATGCGCTTAAATCCAGCATCAACAAATGCCCTTCGAAGAGCGGTATACCTATAGTGGTCGAGCTTGAAGTAGGGGGTTTGCTGGTGTTCATCTGTCACTGTGCAGACAACATCCGAGTCTCTTGGCAGGAAGGATATTGTTCCTGGCTTATTGGAACCGTGCTTTTGGAAAATTGAGTTTACTAGTCTGTATGTGCGGTCATCAGGTTCAAAATTCTCTTCATCAGATGACATTTGTTGTGGTGGTTCTGGTATAAATGTGGAAACAGGTTTGTACTGGTCTTGAGTGGAAATACATCTTCTTTGTGTGAGTAGTATGTTCCTTTTGATACACTGGGATATAGTAGTACCAGTTCTCAACCCCATCGACATTTTAAATCAATTTTCACAGTTCAAATATTGATTAGTCAACTTCAATATAATAGGTCTGGAAAGTACAACCCTCTTTTCTTCTCCGTATGCAACGGCAGGCTTCAAAAAACATCAGCAATTTAAGCCAGATGGTATTTCTCGTTCATACTTCTGAATGCGCCGACACCTTTATGTTCAACAATAATGCATTTCAAAAGTTATGAATGCTTGCTACGTACATATGTAATATAATAAACAGTTTGGAAGCATAAAATATTAAAAAATCGTAACATGAAGAAAAAGATTTTAATTAATTTAGGCAACTTCGACATATGGAGCAGGTGCGATATCGATAACTTTGTCGAACTTCTTTGATGATAGAGTGTATCCTGGACGTGGTCCTTCGATTTGACGTTTGATTAAAGGAGTGTTGGCTGTAATAATGTTTAGACAATGTGAAAATAAAATAACTCACTTCCATCTCTCTTGTTGGCAGCTGCGATCTCTTGGTTCTTCTTGACTCTTACAAGGAAATCGTCACGGCATTTTGATTTAACAACGTGCTCGATGCGAACGTGAATTCTCTTGCGTAGGATCTTTCCCTTGACCTATTATTTTGGTTATATACTATTTTCAACATAAAGCACATACTCTCTTGTTCAAGACGACACCAACAGCGCGTGGAGTAATGTTCCATACTCTTCCAGTTCTGCCGTGGTAGAACTTGAATGGCATACCCTTGACGATGGCACCATTAACTTTGATTGTTACCAAATCACCAAGCTTGAAAGTTCTCAAGTAGTTGGTCATGTTCAATTGACCATGTTGACGGAAGGGACGTGAGAATAGGTATCTAGTCCTTGCGCGATAACCGAATGAGTGGGGCATTGTTTACGTGTTGTGGCTGGTTATTTTCACAAAATTCACTCAATTTTGTTTTCACTTCAAGGAAAATAGTTAACCAATGAAATTAACACCTTACAATATTCAAAAAAAATAGAAGAGGAATGTTGGCTTAGCACCAGCGTTGATGCACTGAGAGCTGCTATTACATATTTTCATAACATAAATTGTCCTCGCATACCCATTTATGCAAGACTGTGTATCAAACACTAAAGACCCTTCCCACTCGTTGATTTGAAAATCTACGCCAAGAACAAGCCAACACATACAAGCGAATCTAAACGAAACCTTAACGTTGCATAAATCGCAAATTGATTCAGCAAAGCGATGAGCGCTGGTGAGGTAGTCCAAGACAGTATGTAACCCCTTTCATTCAGACAAGATGCCTCGCTTAGATAGATCAACTGGGATCTCAGTATCACCAAAGCTGACTTGGAGAGAGTTATTCGCTACATCTGGGCTATTTATGTACGGGAACAAGAATTATCCAATGGAGGAAAGGGATAAAATTATGCTCCATGCGTTTGATAAGATGCAAATTGAATTTGATGATAATATAATGTTGAAGAGATGCGAACAGTTATCAGAGCAATATAATCACCACAAGAGGGCAAACACTTTCAACAACTCAAACAAAAGAAACACCTAGACATAGCTGTGCAACATGATTCCGTTGCGCCAGACCGTTAATCGCAATGGACAATTCGTATGCCCTCCAAAAGTAATTCCACGAGTATGTTATTTGCCTAGAGAGAAGATAAGCGACCGTTGATGACCTTCAGCACTAGATTTGACAATTCACGTGCAACTTTACCAAGATGGCGTTTGTGAATACCGTCACGATGTAGAGAAGGAATTAGGCAAATTGCAATAATACAAGGAATCTATACCAAAGGAGATTACATACATGCATGAGTGTAAGATTAAAATCTTTATTCAAAAAGAAGCAATAAACTCTGTCGCAGTCCAAATTTTTTTAACGCACTCTCCAAAGCAATTCCCACATCAGAGGTGACACCGGAAATGCCACTTTTCTTTCTTTGGGCTTGGTATGAAAGGATGAAAAATGTACTACTTTGAGAATATCTTGCGATAATAAAGTTTCAAATTTCTTGACATTGTTTTGGCCTCAGTGCTCCACCAATGAGTGGTTATAATGTTCTCAGCCAACTTTAGTCCCGACTCTCTGTCACCTCCAAATCCAACATGCTGAATGAATTATTTATAGACCTTTGTGATTTAAACCCATATTCAGTTTCAGTTTTGTAATCAAATACCGCAATTTATAATCAACCAGTTAGGGATTCTCATTCCAGCTGAGCAGATGTCTCATATTTTACCAGCAATTATTCAATTCCTTCGGGAGAACAATCTGTATAAAACAGAGCTTGCTTTGTTGGAGGAGCTGAGTAAGTTTACATTTAGGAACCACCTGTTTAAAATTAATAGCTCAGCAAGAAAGATTTTATGGAGAAGAGTCCCCACAGTCACCTCAAGAAGGCGACAGCGTATCTAACATTCAAGCTGATGGTGAGTTGTTATTTTGTTTAGGGACGTACGTAACAAAACAGCAGAAGTCCGCGATAGAAACTACGACGTGAGCAGCCCAGATGAGGAGTCCGAGAATTATCTACAAGAATTGGAACATGAATCCTTGAATTTATCACACATTATGAACAGTAGAGATTCAAGTTCCTCTGAAGACGAAGTCGATGCACGCACTGATGAGGAGGAAGAAGAAGATGAATATAAGGAGATCGAGGACGAACAAATAGAAATTTCCAAAATGCTGATCAGGAACATGTACGACTATGATCAGCAAGATTCCTCAGAGGAGGAGGCTCGAGATGTTAGAGAATATTTGACCTCTGAGTTAGACGGGTCTTTTTTGTCTGACGAGCAGCAAGTTAGCGATATAGTGCAGAGCATTGTGGAGGGTGCAATTACAAATAAGGACAACCTTGTGGATTATGATGGTGATAGCGACGAGGAAAATAACTTGGTGGAGAGAAGAAGAACAAATATTGATGTTAGTGTAAAAAAGAGCTTTAAAAACACTCGCGCAACCAACACGTGAGCTTACTCATTTATGATTGACATAACATTTAATGTAGAGTTGATGAACAGCAACGAAAGCGGTCACTTTCTGCTCCTTTGGAGAGTGCACATGGGTGTTCTGACGATGAATATGATGAAGAGGAGCACGATATTATATCGCAACAACTACAATCTCTTGCCATGTCTCTAAGTGACAGTATCATAGTACACTTGAAAGAGGAGAAGGGACACATTAGTGTTTTGATTGAGGCATTTGACGACAAGAATAAAAGGATGCAGGATGAAAACACACATACTACACGTTCAAAAAAAATTCCAAGGGATGATGAGTATAGGGCTGAAAAAGACAAGGGCTATATCAGAATTCCTGCCATTGTCGGCCTGGATGGTAAGTCCAAGTTGCAGATTAAAATAGTTAAGTTTTTAGACATTTTTGACGAGCAGAGCGACGAAGAAGAATACCCTGACCAACAAAAAGATGAGGAGAGAGAAGACTCAGATCCAGAAGATGATACACTGGAGGGCATACATTATGAATCGTCCTCTTGTGAAGAGAGGGAAGAAAAGGACGAGGAGAGAAAAATAAAACGGCGGATTAGAAGGAGAAGCGAATTAATCAACAGATTCGCAAATCTCATCGAAATTGCAGAGGATAATAATAGTTCGTCGGACACAGACGTACCAGAGAAGGTTGAAAAACCAGTACAATTTGATACCATCTATCTACCCATCATCCACCAAAAAAATAAAACCGGTTTCGAGGAACACAGCGAATTCCCGATAACTGTAGGAAGCATCATCGCTGGGAGATACCAAATCATGGAGTACTTGGGATCGGCAGCATTTAGTAGGGCCATTCAATGCTTGGATCTTCAAACCGATGCCTTGGTATGCGTCAAGATTATAAAAAACAACAAGGACTTTTTCGACCAGAGTTTGGACGAGATCAAGCTGCTAAGATATATTAATAGTCACGGAGATCCAGACGAACACAATGTTGTTCAATTGTATGAGTACTTTTATTTTAAGGAACATTTGTTTTTGGTTTTCGAGCTTCTGAGGGATAACTTGTATGACTTTTCACAATACAACAGAACGAGCGAGAGCGAACTTTATTTTACATTACCAAGGCTACAAAGTATTACGATGCAAGTCGTGAAGGCCCTCAGGTACATTAACTCTCTGCATTTGATTCATTGTGATTTGAAACCTGAAAATGTTTTAATTAAATCATACAGCAGATGCCTGGTCAAGGTTATTGACTTTGGATCTAGTTGTTTTACTCACGATCATTTGAGTTCTTATGTGCAGAGTCGTACTTATCGTGCGCCTGAAGTAGTTTTAGGCTTACCTTATGATGGGAAGGTTGATATTTGGTCGTTGGGATGTATTCTCGCCGAACTTTATACTGGAAATGTGTTGTTTGTGAATAATAGTATGCAAACTATGCTTGCCAGGATCATTGGAATCTGTGGCATGTTTGATTTTGAAATGCTATCAAAGGGCAGGTTTACTCATAAATTCTTTACAAAACAATATGCATTGTTTGAGAAAAACAAACAGACAGGAGACATTTCATTCCTGATTCCAAAGAAAACCACCTTAAAGGCAAGAATGAACAACTGTCCAAACGATAATTTTGTCGATTTTATCCAAAAATGTTTGATTGTAAATCCAAAGAAGAGGATGTCTTGTGATGAAGCCCTGCACCACCCGTTCCTGATTGAGCCGATCGAATAGGAACGAATATAAATAATAGTAAAATTTATTGTACAATACATTTTCTACTTTAAAATTGCAGTGCTACAAATTTGTAATAATCTCTCAGTGTATGGCGCCGTAGGGAATCCTTTAATGGTCAGTTTGTTTAATTTTTTATTGTTTGAAAGTATCATTGCAGACAAAACCTCTTCGCATGGCCTGGCATTTGCTATTGTGTTGATGATTTGCAGTTCTTTTAATGTTTTTATATTCATTAGGGTCGAAGCACCTGATGAGGCCACTCCGTAACAATCCTTGAACTCTATAACCTCCAGGGGTAGTTTCGATAGTAATGCTATGGTCTTGTCTGTGAATACTTGTTGGAATATACAGAGTCTTTTGAGGTTGATGAGCCTTGATATGTAATATCCTGACTGATCTGTTAGGCCACGCCCGAAGCAAGGTCTAATTGTCAATCCTTCCAAATGTGGGCATACTTGAACGAGTTTCATCATGTTTCTAATGTTCATGTGATTCATAGAGATTGGTAGATGGAGGGACAAAGTTTGGTATTTCCGCTTGGACTTGAGGAAGATCAGAATCTCGTTAAATGATACTTTACGGCGCTTCGTGATGTGATTTATATCCAAGTTGATCCATAGGTGCGAATCAATATATATTTGATTGAAAAAGGAATTTACCAACCTCATTGACATTAAAAACCCTATCGGCAAAGACATGAAGCTGACAATGTGATGAATAATCTCACTGGGTATATCAGTTAGATTGATTGTAGTTGTGCGCATACGCTTCGCAGGCTTTTCGTGTGCTGTATAAGATCCTTCACACAATCTCTTCAAATTTTGCTTTATGCACTGGTGTGTGATTATTGGGACTGTTAGTGAGACTGTCATACTTTTCTAATTTATTAATTGTTTCTTTCCTCTGTTTATACGCTGAACAGTAGCATGAGTGATGTTGATGCCGTCATGGCATCACTTGTTGTAAATACAGATTTGGGAAAAGCTTTATTTTGAGTTTTTAACCACAACAAGATATTCCCACAGTAGAAGGAATGTTTCATAAATAAACAAACAATTATCGTCACAACAAACATTTATTGTTCTTTTTAATTATACAAAAACAAATTATTTTATTGGCTTATTTCTTCTATCGTTATATAAAGATAAAGTACCTGCCAACAGCAAGAAGCACAACCCAGGTATAAGCATTCCCCACATGACTAGCATCGAGACAGTTATATTAGAGAATTGTTTGATGAACTTGACATGTTAATCGACTCAAAAGCATTGACTTACCCCAAATATAGTGGGACTAGGGAAATCACCAAGGGCGTGCAACAAAAAGGTTTGATAAGCGTTGGCAAAGTGACGTAACTCTGGCGGTACGCAACTGAATTGTTAAAAAAACAAAGTGATTAGAATCTTTCTTACTTGTTCAATGCAACTTGGAACGGTGCAGCAATACACAAGACAAAGAACATGGCAATCAAGAATAAAGCGAACAGTCCGTATACATTTAAAAGTGCTCCGTCCCTTATAATAAATACTACAAATCCGAATGGAAGTGCAATGGATATGTACAAGAACGATTGATACATGGCCCTCATTACGCCACGCCATCCAACCGCACCACCGCTCTATTTTGATTTTAAAACACACGTAATCAAATTTACAAAGTACCTTGTCTAAAACCAAAGCACCGAGTGCTGTCCCAAACACACTGCTTATAAAAACGATTGCACCAAACCCTAAATTGCTCAGTTTATTAATATTTGCCTCACTTATATCATATACAGATAACCTTTCTTGAAGGTACGTTGGACACCAAAAAGTGAGCGCACCCACAATTGCACCATAAATTACCGACACTGCCACTATGCTCAAGTACACTGGATTCTTGACCAAAGGGGGTATGGCAGATGTTACAGAATGTATGATTGGTTTGTCCTTATTAATTAATGATGAGTTGTAAACAAGTAAATACTTTGTGTGAAATGATTGAGGTGGATTCGGACAGCTCCGAGACAGCTTCTTCTTGATGTGGCATTGTAATGTCCGGTAGTGCTACCGATGGGAATTCAACTGCTGGTGCTTTCGCTTGTTTTAGTAACAATCTCTTATATCCGTGGAATGGTGTGTACAGACATAGGTATGCCATGGTCAGTGCAACAGCAGATTCAAGGTAAAAGATGATTTGCCAGTTCCGTGTTAGATCAACCAAAACACCACAAAATCCATATCCTGATGCAATGCCTAGCGACGGGCTCATCATGATCGCGGCCATGTATAATGTTTTGTATTCTGGAGGTGCCAACTCATCTACAATGGTGTACGCTAGTGAAATCATTGCAGATTCTCCGAAACCGACCATGAATCGTGATATCACGAAAGGGTAATAGGCCCACTTTTGTATCCTCCCTCTTGTTATGCTCAACCAAAATCCTGACGAGAAGGCTCCAAGTGCGAAGATCAAAGTACCCAACGCGATTACTTTCTACTTTGTTTAGTTGATTGTTAATACTGTTATTACGTTGATACGATATCGGAGTCCGAAATGTGCCCACATGGGCGACGCGCACATGAATCCAATTGTAAACACACTGGCTATTGCTCCCTCCTCTATGCTGTTTAGTCCCCAATTACTTTTGACGTGAGGTAATAATGACTTTTCAAACTTTAGTTCGCAATTAATTATCAAACATACAGCTATAACTCCTCTGTCAAAGTATAACATTATTTCTACCACCATAATGAAGAAGACTGTGATCTTCGGGAACCTCCAGAAGAATTTGATATACTTCATGGGTAACAACAAATAAACACGTTTTTTGTATTCTTAATGGAAGGGTAAAGTTGGTTAGTGAAAAGGGAAGGGTTAAACCGGAGTTATTTAAATACTCATACCGTTCGCTAACTCTTATTTGGGTTTAGTCCATGTAGAAAGAAAAAGAAAGTTCAAGGATATTAACGATAATACAACATGAAGATTTTGGGTACTAAATATTTACTTCAAATTTGCTTCAAAAGTAGAATAGCAAACTCATCGCAAGTTATCTTATTGTCGTTGTCCAGATCAACCTTTCTAATTAATTCATTAATCTGCTCTTCTGAAAGCCTCTCTCCCAAAGCATTGAACACGTGTTTTATGTCTTGTGCGGATAGCAGTTGATCTTTGTCAAGGTCATATATTTTGAAGGCTTCCCTAATTGTATTTTCCACCTCCTCATTTGTGTGTAGCTTCTCCAATTGATCTAAAAATCCTTGGAAAGTTATTCCACCCCTTTCTGCACTCCCGCCGGCATCAACCAAATCCTGAATTTGTCTGCTTGTCAAATCCATCCCAATAGCTCGTAGGACGGTGTCCAAATCCTTTGTTGATACAAACCCGCTATTATCCTTGTCTAGCAAAGAGAAGGCCTCTTTGTATTCATAAATCTGTTCCTCTGATAATTTCTCGTTTGGCATATGACGTACTTTACAATAATATTATAACCACCGAACATGCTCTCATAAGACATTGTTGTGTATGGAAGGGTGGCAGTTAGCAGATAGCGCGTGGATATTTTTTAATTCTAGATTAGAGGAAATCTCTGATACAATAAAA
The DNA here is from genome assembly GCA_026419775.2 of Acrasis kona. Classification (NCBI taxonomy): domain Eukaryota; phylum Heterolobosea; class Eutetramitea; order Acrasida; family Acrasidae; genus Acrasis; species Acrasis kona. The sequence goes on along the minus strand of JAOPGA020001357.1, from coordinate 28,377 downwards.
CGGAAGGAATTCAACATTATCTCACGAATGACGCAACACTCAATAATAAGCGGCTTATAATTCGCGGATATTAAGTACATTGAAGCATGATTCAATGAACAAGCAGGAAATTAACCACTACCTCTAGCCGCTCATGTTGTCACACATGGCGATATAAAATCGATTGGAACTTGGCACACTATCACAGTAGTACAGAGAATTGTTTTAATATAAAGCGCCGACTTTGAATAAATTCAAATGACAGTTTTTTAATCACGTAGTTTAAAACAATTTAAGCTTTGATGGCACAGCAATAAGGTAGCCACATATCTCAGTATATGGTTTGATATCTGCCTTATCAATATCAGTAATATTATGGTGGCTGGCATCATAGTCTATCACAGGTGTGCGACCTGGTTTGTGCGACCATCTACCGTCCAAGTCTTTGCGATAATACTTCAAAATGTTAGTAGCTGGTAAAAAAAATATTCTTACATGATAGTCTACATCTGGCCAAACAACTAACGCGACGTAATGACCAACACTAGGTTGATCAGTTGGGCAGGTTTTTGATTCTAGAGATGTCAGTCCGTCAACAACTGAATTTTTATAGCAATAACTGCATTTGTTTTCGTTCCACATTCTTTTTGATCCCCCCGGTTGTGCGAACGTGTCTGTTCGATAATCTGACGCATAATTGTAACAATTGTTCTTGTATTGTACGTAATCGTACTTGTTCCAACGCTGGGGATTGTATTCAGTAACATTGTCAGGGCCTATCATATCGTTGGTTCTATGGAATGAGTGATCAAAATTGAGTGGCTGAAGGTTTGAAATTCCTTTCGAGACTACTTCTTTGACGTGATTGTATACAGACTTTGCTGCATCAGAGTTCGCATTTTCGAAGAGAATGAACGAATTTAATAAAAAGTTCTCTGCTTCTGGATGATTCACGACATACAGGCACTGTTCTGTCTCTAAATCAAAAACACGGAATCCTTTGTACCCAAGTCTTGGTGATGTCTGATCACACCTAAAGCGATCTTCGCCGTAAAACGGCTTGACTAACAAATAAAAATTGGAGTTTGGCCGGAATACTTACCAAGTTTCATTAGGTTAGAGCGTTGCTCTCCTTGGATGTGCCATTTTGGGTTTTCTCTTCCAGAGTAAATATCCATCTCAATGAGAGAACGTGGGATTGCAGTACACAGTGCCACAACGCTGAGCAAGAAGGTCACTTTCATTTTGTTTCGCCATATAATTGAAGCTATTCCATTGATAACGGAATATAAGGAGAATTTGAATTGTCCACAATAGTATTTTTATACGATCATGACATGATTCTGTTCAGTCCGTGGCTGACAAAATTTAATATTTATTTCATTACAAAAGAAGTTGACCAAGTTCGAGTACGAATTGGATTAAACATGACCAAAGAACAAAGAAGTACAAATAGGAATATTTTCGTTCCATGCGCAGTTTGCAACTGTCGAGCCAATAAAAGATGCAGCAGAAAACATCCTTTGTGTCTCAGGTGTTGTAGATTTCAAAGTTTGCATGATAGGGACACATCCTGCTGTCTGGAGCACGCAACATTAGATAATAAACACGAAGCTAGAATACGTAAGAAGCAACTTGGAAACCTTTGTTATGGAAAATACAAACCACTCAAAATCATCTCAACTCCCAAAAAGAAAAGATAGCGACAAATTAATACACATTTACTACAATACATTACGAAATACCAATCGTTGTAGGTGGCAAACTCCAAATAGATTGCCTCCTACCACCAGATACAACGGTCTCTATCAATTTATTTGACTTGACCTCAATCAACATTTCGTTGCTCATGCCCACGACAGACATTAAATCACTCAATAAACTTCCCAATAACTTTAATATGCTGTTCAATATTCTGTTACACACCGCTTGGTCCTGCGTTGTTACTTTACAAGTAGCACATTCCATCAAATCACCTTCCATCAGTGCATGTAAACAATTCTCACAATAAGTGTGTCCGCAAGATAAAATGTGACCGTTGATAATCACACTTCCACAATACCCGCAAAGAATGATTTTCTATGTAATGTGAGCGAATGAGATTTTTGATTTTAACTTACAGTTATCTTATCAACAAGACCGGATACTTCCTGTATGGGTTCGTGAACCTTCATGATGCATTCGTATAGGTATGATAATTGTTTTTGCATCTTTCTATTGGTGCTGGCAACTTGTTTGTACTTTTCATCTACGTTCTCGTCCGGGTCGGGTTCCTCTTGACCGACTAACGACACGCTACTAGTAATGGTTACGCTCTTCTTCCTCCTTCTTGGACTGGTTAATGATGGTTGAGATACAATTTCGGACATTCTTTGATTTTGATTGGCCAAATGTATTGACATTGGAGGTGGTGGGGCGCTTGTTAGAGAGTAATTATTGAGATCTATTCCATTGTCATCATCGTTCTTTATGGAAGATTTTCCGTATTCAAGTATGGGTGAATCAACTGTCGATCCTGCTCTTGTTTCGATATTCATTGATGATAATTTACCGTCGGATGCAGGGATCTCATCGTCGTCGGAACTGAATTCTTCTTGTATCCTCTTCTTTTGAGATTCTATTGTATCCTGTAGAATTAAAACCTTGTCGTGCAAATGTTGAGTGGTGGCTCTTGTTCTTTTTAATTGATCCGTCAACTCGTGATTTACCGCCAAGATATTCACGAGAGCTGCTTGGTTGATATTGCCATCCTCATCAAGAATGAATTTTTGTAATTCAACCGATCCAACAACTTGTGGTTCATTTTCAATTTGACTTCTATCCCTGTTCGTGAATTCATCATCTCTTCCCTTTGTCATGTTCTTGATAATAGATTTGAATGTAGTGATTCGATTCTCGCGTAATAGCTTCGCATACTTTTGTTTGTTCTCTTGGTCCTTTATCTCTAGTTGTTTGATTTTATCGTCCATATCCAAAAATCTCCTCTTCATAACTGCATTTTCATGTTTGTTTTTGGCCAAGTCCAATTTGTCTGTTCTAAATGTTTGGTATGTTTGTAACAAGCCGTTCATCTTTGCCTCGTATTGCTTTTTTGCATTGTTGAGTTCATTTTTATGGTTTGCTTCTTCTATTTGCATCTCTTGTGTCATTAGCTCATACTGCTTTCTTAACTTCTCGCGAAAGATTTGAGTGAGTTCCTGAATTTTGAGGTTGACCAGATAAATGTGTTCTTCGTAGGTAGGCTATTTATGATGAGTGTATGTGAGCTGGCTGATGTACTTACGGGTTCTCTTTTTTCTTCTGGAAAAGCCTGACGGAAATCCATTTCCATTAGCTCATTGTAGAAATAATAGCTAGCTCTTCTCTTCTCCTCTTGTTGTGCTGTATCCTGCATCTTTCTAGCACTAAGTGGAGATTTGATGGAACTGTCGTAAAGCCTTCCACTCAGTTGAGCTCTCGGTGAGCTATCTACAGAACTACGACTACTAAGTGAACCCGTGCTTTTATCGCCAGCAGTTTTCGGTTTTTTGTCAGAATTCTTCCAGTTCATATACCAAGACATATCTTCGGTGACTGCATTAGACTAATTGATGTTATGCTGTAGAACGTCAGAAATATGCTTACGCTGGAGCTGCTTCTTTGTTTATACCTACGAGGTGTACTAATATTACTAGTGTTATTAGCAGCGATGGATTCTGTGGTGACATTCGGCCTAGGAGTATGTTTTATACTGTACGTTGATTCCTCCTCTACGTGCGGTGTGCTACTTCCAACTGAATTTAGTTTGAATTCTTGAATGGTCTCCAAAGGGATGTGTGGAACATGTACAAGCACTCTACTTGTCAGGCGCTCTTTTCGAAATGGCGAAATCATAGGTGTTGGAATGTCGATTATTTGTGACGGCTGACTAAATGTTAATTTTGGTACAGCTGGCCTTGTTTTGAAACTTGCAGTCTTTGCTCTAACTTTTTCGCTAGCGTCCATTATAGGTTGTGACCTCTGTTTTTTACTTTTAATCATTCAATTTTGTACTAAATCTACCTTTTGTGTTTCATCCTGCTTCGTGGAGTGAGAAGTTTTATTGTTATCAAAATGAAGAGGCCTTGTAAATGTCATGTATTTGTTTTCCTCAACAAAACTCTCGCTGTCTCCTACAAGGTTTGGTGCATATTGTTCAAATAGTGCAATCTGATCTCGTAAATGCCATGTTTTTGGTACGTCCTTCCTTTTTGTATTGATATAATAACTGCTGTCTGCCTCCGACCCGCCTTTGTTGTCGGACATGCATGTGTTTCTCTTTACAAAAATTAAAATAGAACGAGCTCAATTTAATCCTGAGCACATTTCTCTAAAAAATTAGGAAATAACACGAAAGGACCCTAAACAGTTTAATGTGTTGGTGTCAAACAATAACATTATCTTTTATTATGTACATACTTTAATTATCATCATCATCGGACTCCTCAACTCTCTTACGAGTGAGTTTTCTCTTTTTTGCTGGCTGTGATGTAGGCTTTATTCTTTTTCTCTTGTCTTTAGAAAACATTTCATCTAAATTCATGGATGGCTGCAAAGTTTCCTCCTCTTCATCTGTTAAATCAAAAACAATTTGCTCTTCTTCTCCACCACTATTATCGTTAGAACCTGAACTTCGGGTTCTGACCCGCGGTTTTTGTATGTCTTGATTTGAATCTTGTTCAAGATCAACCTCTTGTATGTCTTCACTGTGCAAGTAATCAAATAGACCATCGTCCGCTTCTGGAATTGAAGTTTCGGACATTTTTAGTGACCGAGTGAGCGACATTTTCTCTTTGACGATACGAGCGTTAGATTGAGCCTCACAAAATTCAATTGCATCCTCAAAGGATAGTGTTGGAAGGGTTGCTTTCATCCATTTTTGATACATCCACATTATATCCGATATCGCTCTGTGCTCTTGCCCTGGCTCTTTCCAATGTTTATTTCTTTTGCATTCCTCAGCGAACATTCCTGGAAGTTGGTCAATGCCCTGCACTGGTTTGTTCTTATCAATTTCTTCGTTATTATCATCAAATCCAATAAGACGCATTAATAATCTTTGCTTCATGGGTACCTTCTTGCTGCTACTTCTATACTTCTTTTTTGGTTCATCATAATTCGTACTTTCTTCAGCATCCTCCTCTTCTCTCAAATCATCATAATACCGTTGTTTCTGTGCCTCTGACATTTCAGACAAGTCAATAAAGTCATCCTCTATCAATTCCGTCATGATGTAACGTCTAGTTTGTCCAGCAAAATTAAACAGGTTGATCAAAACAAATTCCTCCAAATACCCAAACGTAAAAATGGTCAATAAAGTTGTGGTAAGCAAAGCGACTCATGTTACCATAATCATTGCAATAGATTCCAATTGCTGGATGGGGTACTCGCATGTTCCCTGCTTCTAAAGTTATGCCAAAGGCCTTATTCCCGATTGTTGATCACAAAGACGGCTTGTGCAAACCCATCTTGCACATCATTATTGAAGATGCTGTTGATGCATTAAAAAAGTACAATAATGGAAACGAAGATGACATTAGAGTCTGCATCGTTCTTCAAGAAAGCCAGCGTCAAATTATGAAACAATACTTTGATGAACCAACCAACGCAGCTTATCGCAAACCAGCATTAGAGACTCAAATCGCAAAAATCGAGTACGTAAGTAAAAGGCTAACTTTTGTCGTGCAAAAAGAGCAACTTGGATTTGGACATGCTGTTTTGTGCGCAAAGGAGTTTATTGGAGACGATAAAGAGCCATTCTTAGTCATGTTAGGCGATCATGTTTACACCTCAAACATTGAAGGGCAATCGTGCGTCGAGCAGGTTCTTAATGCATACAAGGTCGGTGGATTAAGTGTGACCAGTATCGACGTTTGCGACGAAGTCAACCTCCCATACAACGGAGTACTCAAGATCAAGGATCAAGTCAATGATTCATACACTCCCACCGAATCGATAGTGCTCAAGTTAGAAACAACAATCGAGAAGCCGAGCGTTAAGGTAGCCGAAGAAAATAATCTATTCTTGGATGGTGACTCGCTTAACAAACTAAATTTATCAGTAAAGGGCGAAGGAAGAAAGGCTTTGTGCTACTTTGGAATTGACTTGTTACCGCCCGCACTATTCAACTACTTGGAGAAGAATTTAGCAGCCAAGAACTTTACTCAAAACGAACTCAACTTGCGTGATGCAATGAGAGGTGTCATTGAGAATGAGGGAATGAATGGAGTGGTAGTGAGAGGAAGAAGATATGACACTGGTATGCCTGACGAATACGTTGAAACTTTACACGAATACCATACTTTCAAAAAATAAAAATCTTTTTATTTTTCTGGTTCTTCCCATAAACTATCATCTGGCATCCAAAAACAAACATTTTTCTTGATGTGCTTCACATAGGACCACCCTGGCTTTAATTCTTGATCATAGTAGGTATTATCAGGGCTTGATATCTCCACTCTATCATACATTTTGAGAAAAAAGTATTGGATTTGTTGGTCAGATTGTGGCTCTACAATGTGATCGATGGCCAGGACCATCTTCTTGCCAACGGGTCTTTCTTTCCTTTCTTGGTCCATTTCGTAGGTTACTGATTGTAGCCTTTGGATTTTTGAAGGAGATTCTACAAAACTTTTGTTTTGAGATTTTAAAGATGTCAGGAATTGAACGTAGTTAGAAGGGAAAGTTCCTTGTTTTTTAGAATCTTCTTTCAACTGTCCATAGTACACACCACTCTGTCTTTTCAAGATGATTATTCTATCTCCTTTCTTGAAACCTAGTTGTGTTGCATCTAAAGGTGAATAATCATATAAAGCTTCTACAATGTTAACGTTTTCTTTTCGTTCCTTTTTATTTTGAATTATTTTACAGTGAGTCGTGATTTGCAGGAAGTCATCAACGTGCTTGTCATTATCAAAATCTGGTTGTGACAGAACGTGATCCAAGTATTGTTGAAGGGAAATCCTCCTCTTCATGATGAGACTCTCGTTATTGTTTCCAATAAATATTTTTGGTGGTAGTTTGGGCATCAGTTCAGGAGGGTAATAATGTATTAGTAGGCTGTGAAGTCTACTAAAATCAGAATATCTCTTTTCCAATTTCCAACCTCCATCTGCTGACTGACAAAAGATTTCAAAGGATATATACATTTTTTTGCTATATTCATCCTCAACACGGCTGTGGTCGATGATATTAGCCAAAACCATTGTCCAGGTCTTCACACTTTTGTAACCCTTTCATTATTCAAGTGTCACTTGTCAAATAACCAAAAACTCCGGAATCAACACACACAATTAATTAAAACTAATTTATTTAAGCAAGAAGAATTCTTGTTCTCTCCTCTTCTGTGCTTCTCTTTGCGCGCCTGCGAATGACTGCAGCAACAATTAGGAAACCAACAATAAGAATCACTGCGACAACAAGTACAACACCAACAATAATTCCAATGTGCAAATATTTGTTATCGCTCTCATCTAATCTATATACTGCACCATTACTACCAACTACATAAACATGTCCGTTGTTGTAATCATTAATAGCAGAACCAACAAAACGAAATGGAGTAATTGACTTTGTGGTAGTGAAGCCATAGCTTTCATGTACAACAATAGAATCGTGATATTCACTTTTATCAAAATTGGGAATGATAAAGGAGGATGATCCGGATGTGTCCTTGTTTACAAAAAATATTGGTTGATCACGGTCAACAAAAACACCGGATACTCCGTTGTAATTGCTGACGTTGAGATAATGTAGTGTTTGGTTGGATAAGTCATAGTATTGAACGGTGGCGGATTGAATTGGTCCAACGCTAGAGATGGAGTAATACAATTTGGTTCCATCTGCATTGAACGCCAAGTTGATTCCAACGGAATTTCCGTTGTAAGTACCGTCGACTGCTTTAATGGTGCTGACAATTGTTTCGGTGCTCAACTGAATGGTGTAAATGTTGGTCTCGCCGGCGAACAAGGCAGTTCCGTTCTTTATTGTACAACTACCGAACATTGGTGTGTGTGACACCGCATCAGCCAATTCAATTGTTTTGACGACGACTGGTACCAAATGATTAGAAATGTCCACCACAGCGATGTTACCAATGTATCTACCTAGCATGTCACGGCTGTTGTAGGAAGTGTAAACGCGATTGGTGACATTATTGAATACAGAGCAAGAGGGCGGTGTGTATGGAGCCAACGATGGAAGAGGAATGACTGTCTCAACAACAGACCCGTTTGTTTCGAAATAAAAGTTGTGTAGCTTTAGTGACTCCTGAGTGTGTTCGTATACGTTATATTGGTTATCGTCTCTCACAAAATCTCCTCCTAGTGTTGAGTGCGCGGGGAATGAGTGGTCAGGTTCGAACGCGCCGAGGTTTGGTGAGTTGATATCGACGACAAATAAGTCATGTGTTTTGTTAGCGTTCAAGTCGAAAGGCGATGTTCTGTAAATTAATTTGTTGTGTGAGCGGAATGGTGCGATAAATGTACCGTTTTGCACAGCGGGTTCATGATTCGCTCTTAAGCTAACAACTTCTTTAGAATAAAGGTATTCACTGAACACAAGACCCACAATAGACAATAAGATGGTGCACCTTATTTTGTTCATTTTTGAATAGTTATCGTCGTTGGGAATAATATTGTAATCAACATTAAAAAACTCCGATGAGGAATGAACGTGACGGATTATCATTTCATATAAGATACCGATATAATACTTTTGTGTAACAATGATACAATTTAAAAAACTGTTTTAAAGGTAGTTAATGGTAACAAACTTTAAAATTTGGCAAATGTTAATAAATGTTGTTTATTTGCATTAATTAGCGCTTTTACGTTTGCGGTTACTGTTGGGACGAATGGCAAAAGATTCAACAATGAGGACAAACAATTATCACTTTAATAAATAATATTAACGTTGATATTATTAAGCGTAAATTCCATCAAGTTCTTCTTTCAATTTTGTGAATAGGTTTTGTTACATAATCCGCATCAACGATACCGTTGATAAAGCTGCTCAATTTCTTGAACTTGAAGTTCTCTCTAATTTTTCTGTGTATCTAACGATACAGAAAATTTATCCGACGAACATGTTAAAGCCGATGGGGATGCTGTGAGTAAACTATTGTTGACTTCCATTTCTCTTACAATCAACTCTAAAACAACACAAAAACACTCGGATCAATGTTGAAGAACGCAACAAGACTTATTCGCACTCCTCTGCTTACTGTAACCTCAAGAAGCCAACACAGTTTACCAAAGCTTGATTACCCTGTTGAAGGCGGTGTTCCTCCATGCATCAGCCCAAAGCAGCTTGACTACCACTACAACAAGCATCACAAGACATACATTGATAAACTTAATGGTTTATTACCAGGATCAGAATTTGAAGGAAAACCTCTTGATCAAATTATTGTTGAAACCGCTTTCGACCAAAAGCATACCCAAGTTTTCAATAATGCCGCACAACATTTCAACCATTCATTCTACTGGAAGTGTATGACTCCAAACGGTTCAGAATTCAAAGGTGAAATTGCCAACGCAATCAACAAGCAGTACGGTTCTTTGGACTCATTCAAAAAACAATTCACCGAACAAGCTGTTGCTTTGTTCGGAAGTGGTTGGGCCTGGTTGATTCTAAAGGATAACCAAATCAGCATCTGGAAGTCAAGCAATGCGGGTACGCCATTCGTTGAAAATGCCATTCCGCTACTTACCTGTGACGTTTGGGAGCATGCGTATTATTTGGACCACCAAAACAGAAGACCAGAATATTTGAAGACCTTTTGGGATGTTGTTAACTGGGACTTTGTGAACCAACAATTAGTGGAAGCATCCTCAATCAAACACATGAGTGAATAAAATAATTTAGTGTGAATTGCATCTTGTTTGTGCGCCAGTCCAGGTTGTCCTCCGTAGCATAGATTACAATAAAAGAATATTCATGCATGGGACGTAACCATAAGCTTGGGCGTGGCAATGTCGTGGACGAACATGGGATGGATATTACATTTACGGATGCAAATGATGTTTCTGGAACAAAAAGAAGATTTAGAAGCCATTCAGTTAAACTTCCAGCTGTGTCAAGCTTCCTTCCAAGTGAATCATTTTCAAAAATGAGTGCACTCAGTAAATCACGAATTACAAAAAACGATAGAAGCCAAAGTGCTCTTGACAGCACATTTGGACCTGTAAATACAACAATAAGCGAACGTAAAAAAGCTGTCTTCAACAGATCAGAAGCACTACCAACGACAAGTAGTCGCGACGAAGACGAAATGATCGCTGCTAATCTAATTGAAGGAACTTCTTTGAAAAAGAGTCTGAATGAAATGTTTGTTTGTGGGGACCATTCATACATGCGGTCTATTCAGGAAGTAACATTGAGAATAAAAAATTGCAAAAGGTCCGAAAGGTTTCATACCTCAGTCGCTCATACCTCCAGAATATTTTGTTTATTCAAACAAACCTGTCATTGATGAAGACATGGATGATGTAAGTGTCAATTAATTAAATTCATTTTTTTAAAAATTAAGAAAAAATACAACAAAGACCAAAATACTTGGGAAAAGCTGTTATTTCCATCCAAAGAGCCAGATAAAAGACAAGAAATTTATCTTTTGGCGAAAGTCATTGATGAGATGTTGCATCAAGTGAACGAAGATAACAAAAAGAAAGTGCTTATCACTGAACACGATTACTTTGAATCAAGTATTGATAACTTACAAAGAACATTTAAAATTCATAATACTGCATTTTTTGAAATTCTTCGTCAAGTTTTTGTGTCATGTGTAGAGAGAGGTGTCATTATGGAAAAGATTTATGAGTTTATGGCTCGTTACCACGAAAGTACAATTCACATCATGAGGACGGAACACAACAAGTCAACAGAGAGATTGCGATTACTAGAAGAGTACGAGGTCATGATTGACTCTCTTCGCTCAGAATCAGAAAACATTAAAGATCAGGTACATTACATGATTGATTAAAATATGTTTAACTCCAAATAGATGTACGAGGAATTAATGGATCATAAAAACGTTTTGATTGAGAGAGAGCAATTGAGAAGATCTCTTTCAGAACTGCCAAAATACGATCTTGTAATGAGAATCTTAAAAGGAGAAAAATCATGGGAGGAATTTGTAACTGATATAAAAGTTGACATTGCGGATAATGTGATTGCAGAATACAACATTGTAAGCATTACATTTTTTCATGTGATTAACAATTGACAGAAACAACAAGAAGAAGAGGAAAAGAGGAAGAAGATTGAGGAAGCCAAGGAAATCAAACGTAGAAAAAGAGCGAAAAAGTTGGGGCGAGACAAGATTGACATTGAAAATAGTTTATCTGCAACTCTCCAAGAGATCCGATATGCAGTCACGTTAGAAGAAACAAACACTCAACAAAACATTACCGACCGCTTGACAAGGTTAATTCATAACAATCTGAGCGATACTTTATCAACCATACAAAACATCTCACAGCAAGTCACATTACTTATTATTACAATCTAACTTTTTTGTAGCATTGTGCAGGTTACCTTCGACAAATCATTCACAACTAACATGGATCCACTCAAATTAAAAGAAATCAAAGAAGTGTCGCTTCAACAAATACTTTCATCCTTATATGACATTAACAGTCGTCTACACGAAATGGTCGCAGTACAACAAGCAATTAAGAAAGAAAAGGAACACGAAGAGGAAGAACGACAAGAAAGGATAGACATGTTAGAGAGAAGAAAAAACAAAGACATTCGTTTAATCATCAAACCATACGATGATGAAGACCGCGTCAAGGTCTTCTTTTTCGACCCAACCGAAAACTCAAACGAACTAAAAGAATCAATCGAATACGGAGATGGAAACCTCGACACGTCATCATACATTTTATCACTCGAAGAAAGTCTACACAATGCCAATTCCGATAACAAGTACCAAAAAGACATTATCGAAAGATTAGAACGAGAATTAGAATACAAGAGCAATCTAATCAAAAATGAAGATGATGCCGCTTCCGACGAAAATCAAGATCAATCAGAAAACGTCGAAAAGATTTCTCAATTAGAGTTGGAAAATAATCAACTATTGAGGAGAATCGATGAATTGACGGCAATGAGATTAATGGATGATGTGGAATCTAATCACGACGAAGTCATATCTGCTGCCAACAGCACTGCACCAACCGCAAGAGTACGTTCGGAGCAAGTCACAGCAACAGGTCGCAAACTAGCAGATGACAAGAGAGCGAATAAAAGAAACACAAGAGATAGTACGGCCACGAGAAAAGGAACCGCTGCAGCAAAAGAAAAAAACAATTCGGAGAAATTAATCCAGAAAAATGTAATGTCCAAAAACTCAAATCATACCTCGTCGACTACATTAATTCCAATTAACAAGAACAACAATAACTCAAATGCATTGCCGCCCATCTCACGGAAATTCTCAATTACTAAAAATAACGAACAAGTCAAGCCAACCACGAGCACAACTACGACCGTTACAACGAGACCAACTTCCATTGTAAATACACAAGAAAAAACAAAACAAATTCAAAAGAACAATGTTACCACCACTGTACATGCTACCGCTAATGCTCACGAATCCATTGTAACGGAACCCATTGTAAAATCAAATTCGCCATCCGATCACAAAAAGAAGGCAAAGAAAATTGTAAATGAACCAAGTACCACGTTCTTGACTGGATTCGCGGAGGAGGAAATTGTGGAAGAACCCATTCTCCCCCATCCTCAAAATCACCATCCAGCATGGAAACAACCAAAGAAATTCGAATTAGAGAAACGAAAGAGAGATATAGGCGTTCAAACGGGCGATGATATTTTCGAAGATTCGAATCACCAATTCGAAAATCATTTCGAATCTTCATCGTCTCATTACAATAAAGATTCGCTCAGGGCAGAACTAAGTAGAGAACCCACTTCATATGCACCCAACGGAAGTCGATCTCCACAAAAGAGGAGAGGCATAGGAGATCCAGCCAAGAGCGATCGATTGGCTCAAATACTAAATAGACACGTCAAGTTAAAGAGCAACAATAACATCAAATCGCTTCCGTGGCTCCTAAACTTGGCAAATAAGGTCTACGAAGAGCGATTGAACAGACAAATGGAAAGACCTGATTCAAGTATCGGTCATCAATCATTCAAACATAGTTTGACCGAACTAGTGGTGGATTACCTCAAAAAACAATACGGAACATCAGAGTTAGTGGACCAATATGCAGGTGCATTGATGGCCACCATAGCTCGCTATAGAAACGAAGATAAAAGAGTGGACATTTTTGCAAATTTCGTAGAAGAGACTTGGGACGCTCGCGTGTTGGATAAATACTTGGCTGCTTACTCTTTGCTTAATTCTGAAAAGAGAGGTCCCGAGTTCTATCCCTCGCAAGCGAAAAGTTGTGATGATGTGGTCGGTAAAAGAGTGGTGATTAGTAAGGTTAGAATCTTACACGTGTTAAGGGCATTGTTCCCCAGCGCAGCCACCTCTAATTTATTCGACTCCATCAATCAACAATTAGAGAGCGCTTATCAGAGCGTATCTGATAAGGAATTCATAAAGGGACTGAAAAACGCTGGATATAAATATGTACAGAATCAATGGGATTCAAATCGTGATTTGGGTGTTAGTGATTTTGAATCGAAATTGGTGATCTATAAAGATGAGTTCATGGATGTTGTTTGTAGAACGTTTTATGATCGATTGATGAGCGTTGCTCATGATCACGAAGAGGAACCGAATATCATGGTGGTTGAACCTGTGGTGGAGGAGAAACCAAAACCATTTATGAGCCAACTTGCTCAATTAAAAGAACAGCAACAACAATATCTGAATTCAGTATTGTTTGTTGACGATAAATCTTCTTCTTCTAGTGTTCTTCCAACAGAGTCATCATCTTTATCGGATGACCATGGTGTTGTTGAAGATTTAAATCATGTAATAAAAAATGACACCATCTCCAAAACTGTTTCTAACGAAGATGTTGATGTTGTTGCTTCGTCGAAACAAGACGTAGCTAGTGTTGATGGTGCTTTGTCTTCAAAGGTTCAAATAAACCAGCATAACAATGATGCATCTGTCGTTGTGAAAGATAGAGGCCATCTCACGCGGTCGAGTAGACCACATGAGGATGTTGTTCAAAAGAAGATGATCTTCATTCCAGAGACTAAGCGTGCCGTAGAGGAGGACGAGCCAAGGCAAGTAGTAATAAATTTAAAATAGTTCTATCTTCTCTGACAAGTTATTAACGCGAGATTCGTTTTTTACCTTGTATGATGAAATATTTTTTATTGAATGTTCTACTTTTTGAGATAAAGGAGTCTAAAAATAACCATCACCTGCCTGTCAAGTACCGAACCACATCTGTCAAAAATAATCAATAACTTGACTTTTGCAAACAGTCAACAATAAAATAATAATACACAATGACTGCAACAATGGCTCACATTAGAACTCAAAGCCAGCAAAAGGTTTATGAGCAGGAGCAAGAAAGTGGATTGACTAGTCCATCAGATAATGTTGTGGAAGACGATACTGTCAAGTCACCCACGCTCTCCGTAGATGAACAGGATCAAATCATTAATCTTGACCTGGTACCAAAGATTATCCAAAACGAAACCTTCTTTATTCAAGAGAGATATAACATTCAAGAGGTTATCGGCAGAGGAAGTTACGGAATGGTAGTGAGCTGCTTCGACGTCAACACACAAACCACAGTGGCCATTAAAAAATGTGCAAAGGTGTTCCCGACAGGCAAAGAAGAAGAAATGCTCATGCAGAACCGAAACCAAAAAATGTCAAAGAACGCTCTACTAAGACAAACTCTGATCCCTAAGCGCATTCTCAGAGAGATGAAAATATTGACCCATTTGAACCATCCTAACATTATCAACTTGAAAAGCATCATACCTCCACCCTCCTACGGAGAGTTTAGAGATGTCTATTTCATCACTGAGCTCATGGTACGTCGACACTTTCATCTCTTCATTAACCCATCAACAGGAAGCAGATCTTCGTGATTTCCTCGTAACCGAACAAAAACTCAGCAACCGTCACGTCCAATACTTGATGTTCCAAATACTAAGCGCCATTGCTTACATGCACAGTGCAGATATCCTACACAGAGATTTGAAACCAGAGAACATTCTAGTCAACAGCAATTGTGAAATCAAAATTTGTGATTTTGGATTAGCAAGAGCACTAGACTTTTCGGAAGACCCAACCATGAGCACGAACTATGTAGTCACGCGGTGGTACAGATCTCCAGAACTACTACTCAACCATAAAACCGTCAGCAAAGCAATTGACATTTGGAGTGTTGGTTGCATCATGGCCGAATTGATTGGAAAGGGTGTCTTGTTCAAGGGCTCATCTCCCATCAACCAAGTCGAAAAGATTTTACAAGTATTAGGAAGTCAAGAAATGGAAAATGTAAAGGGATCGCCACAGGGATTGGAGTTCATCAACGGATTACCAAAATTCAAGAAGCAACCCCTGAGGAACTTGTTCCCACAGGCTCACGAAGACGCGATCGATTTGTTGGAGAAAATGTTGGAATTCAATCCCGAAAAACGCATCTCCGCTCTAGATGCCCTTCGTCATCCATACCTATCGAGTTTATTCGACGAGAAGGCTCTATTGTTGGCGAGACCATTCGACTCTTCGTTCGAAGATCGCATCACTGATTTAATTTCAATCAAGAGGGAAGCATTCGACACCATTCTAGATTATGCAGGAATACATCGTTTGGCAGGCACATCACCCATAGTCAAGCACAAGACACAAGAGGATCGTGAAGCAGAGCTACAAAAGATGAGAAGCGCAATGATGTCTCCCGTTGTAATGGCCGTGCAGGAGGATTTGAAGAAGGTGTTGGAGAATGAAGAGGAGGAGGTGATATCGGGCGATGAGAATAAAGTCGTCAAGAAGAAGAAGAAGAGTTTGTTTAGCAGGATGAAGAAGTTATTTAAAAAGACGAAAAAGGATAAGGAACCTGAAGTCATTGCTGTTTAATGTTATTTAATTAAATGTATTTTTATCTAAATTGTAAATGTCAACCCATTGTAATGAAGATTGAATTGTCGACGCACAGAAGCACAGTTGCAACGAAATGGCATTCTTTGATTAGATTGGCGAGATTGATTATCGTGTATCAAAATACGGGCATACATTTATCCTTTTCACATTTTGAAGACGGTGGATTGCATTATGAACGTGGAGATTTTACATTTGTGGATGCAGAACATGTTCATAAGATTTCTGATCAGGACTTGTTTGAGATTTGCTTCCACGAATCTAATTGTATGACGTCAAACAAATGCCAAGAGGTATTGAATCATACTTTTAAATTAATGAAGGCCATAAATGAACCCAAAATAAATGATATAAAGGCGTATGTAGAGAATAGTCAATTTGTTTGTGTATTGTGTAGCGAAGGTGGACGAATTGCTTCCATCATTCATCAATTTCACAACAATTTATCTTGGGAGAATGATGTACCAATGTCCACGCTTTTGTACTTGAATAAAATGGGTCACCTCTGGGCGTCTTATTCTTCGTCTGTGTCTATGAAGGATCAGATTCGCTCCTACAAACGACAAGTGTTGTCTCGTTATAAATTGTTATTAGATCTGGAGTATCAATTAATGCCATCCGGACACAAAACAAGAGATCCCTTGTTGATGTTCTTTAGCTACAAACCAGATGAAATAATACCAATACAACACTTGGTTAAGGAGCCAGTATTGAATGACTTGTCAAAGTTTGATGTCATTGTTGATTGGGCACCTGGATTTTATTCGCTAAAGAATCTACCATTGTTCACTCTTGGTGTTAGTTACACAGTCAAGATTGAAGACAAAGAATTAACCTTTATACAAATCTCATCTCTTTTAAAAGATAATGAGAGAGTTGGTGGTGCAACTCGAACCGAGTTAATTGTACATGAGCAAATACATGCTTGTAGGTCTCCTTTGAAATCAAAGGAGTACGAGGAGGAGTTTGCATACAAATTGTCCTCCAGTATCATTAGAAAGGTGTTGGCGCCTGTCACAAGGCATCCTGCAGACATGTTGGCATTCACTGCATTTTCAGCTGTCAGTGTAGTGTCAGACTTTCCATCATTCCCAAGATGGTTTACTCTCTTTTCCAAAATACCAGTTCTCTTTAGTGTTTGCTTTGCCATGTACAGGCTGTTATCAATGAAGAGGAGGTTGAAAGCAGCGATAAGAAATTTGGAAAAGGCAGGTGCGCTCAAACACAACATACTACCTGTACTTTTAAGAATGACAGACCAAGAGATTAATGAGCTCTCCAGAGCAACAAATCCATCCCAAACAATACGTTCAAAATCAAATATTCGGTGGAAGGTAATACAACAAGCTTACTTATCATAAACATTTATTTTCTTGACTTTTTTGTCAAAGCCTTTTGTGGTTTTTCGTCTCTTGAACGCTTCTTGCTCTTTGATGCGTCCTTCTTTTGAGTATTGGTGGCAACCTTCTTCTGGACTGCCTTGTTATCTTTTTTACTCTTCTTTACAGGCGCAGCTACTTTTACAGGTTCCTCTTCCATCTCCACACCATCGTCGTCATCATTATCATCTTGCTCCACTTCATCATCATCTTCCGCATCATTAGCAGGTGGCAAGTTCAAATCATCCCTCTCTTGATCCTCTGCTTCCGCTTCAAACTCTCCGGGTATTGGTTCATCGTCGTCGTCGTCGTCACCATCGTCATCGTCATCTTGTTGATTCTTGTTTTGAGCAGCTTGTTCGTCCAATCTAATCTTTCTCTCCATCAACACTCTACTTGCTTCGTCCTTCTTTGAAATCTTGGACATTTCATACTCGTACAACTTTCTCTTTCTTCTGCTCATCATGCTCAATTTGAGTTCCTTGTTTTCGAGTTCCTTCTTATCGGCGGCATTCAATTTCTTTGTAGCACCTGCTCCAGCTGAATTGTAAATCTTCTTGAGCTCGTTGAGTTGACCATCTTCTGATTCCTTTTGTAAAATCTTTTGATATTCCTCATTGCTCATTCCGCTCATTTCAGCGCGTAACTCTCTACGATGTCTGCGTTCTTGTTCGTCACGATCTTCATCCGAATCATAATCTTGAACTTGGTCAACTGCCTTTTCTTCCTCAATCACATCTTGATCGTTCGTATTCTTGAGCACCTTGAGTTCCGATTCGACCATCTTTCTAATTTCTTGTGCATATTTGGGTTCGTAGCTGGTGTCATCGTAGGTGACGAATGGAGATAAATGTGGGGGTAATTTCCTAATGTCGTCGAACGAAGTTAACGCTTCGTAGGGTGCAATCGGCAATCTGATTCTCGCATTGATGCAATCGAATATCCATTGGGGTTGAACGTGTTCTCTGGTCGAATCCCTCTTGTCTAATGGAATGGGTCTGTCGATGATGTGATGGGTTGCCTTTTGAGCGGAATCATCTTGTATCACTCTTCCTCCGAAACTACGAACGCAGAATTCAATTGTTGCTCTTGGACATTCCCTGTTGATTAGGAAAGTGAGACCTTGGAATAAATTGCGGAAACGTTCGTTGAAGGCAGCTTCGGCATCTACTTGATTGGTTTCGTTTGATTCTTCTTCTTCTGGTAATGCATCGTCGTCATCGTCGTCATCGTTGTTGGTCGATGATGCAACAATGTGTATCATTTTTGATTGAAGCGAATCCACTCTCTCATCTTGTTCTTGTTGTGATTCGATCGTCTTCTTTTTTAATGTGGTTGGGTTGAAGATGTCGGTCAACTTGTCGCCCTGGTTCAATTCTTGTATTTCCAAAATGTAGCTGCGTTCTTCCTTTTGAGCGAATGTGACTGGATACTTGATGCCCAAATCATGGAATAATTTGTAATTCACAAACGTTTGTAGGGTGGTGTAGAATGTCAAGAATTCTTTGAATACTTTGAAATCAACTTCGGTTGGTATTTGTTGAGTGAAATCATAGGGAATGATCCAAGTGACCGTTTGGTTTAGGATTTGTGCTTGGTAGTAGACACCCTTGAATGACAAGAAGACCTTGCGTAGCGAACGAGTGTGGGCGACGTATGTGCAGAACTCGTCACATAGGCGTTTGACTAGCGCTAGTTTCTTCGCTTCGATGCCTCCGTAACCTGAAGGTAATTTACTAAACATGAACATGAGCGTCAAGCAATCGTCCAAATCACTGATGGCAGCTTGGAAAGTGGGGTATCTCTCCTTGACAAGATGGTCGTAGGTCATTTTTGGCTTGACGTATTTTAGAAGTGATTCCTTTTCTCTTTCGTTACTGTTGCTGATGGCATTCTTTAATTTCTTCATGAAGGTTTTGTGCTCTCTAAACTTGACGATGAGAGGGTCGTGAGCCATGAATTTAATGTCCTTAACATAATAGTATAAACTACAAGTTCAATTTGAATTTCATCCACAAATCTTACCTGTTTTGTTTATAGGGCTTATCTGCTGTTAGCTTTCTTTTATTCCTCATAGCTTTTGCGCTGGGTTGTTTGGGATAGATGCCCTTGAGAATGCACAAACGACGGAAGTCAGCCATCGTGAGTTGGAGGTATTTCATGGCATCATTACGACTAATGTATTTGTTCTTTTTGACCTTTCTGCCACCCCAGTTATTAGCTCCGATCTTTCTTGGTGCTTTACCCATCTTGTCGTTGTATGTGTGAAAGTAGGCTCAATTTATTTTTTGAACTTTGAATGTGAAATCTATACTTTACAAAATTGAAACAGTTTGAGACATTTTCGCTTGTTTTCTGACCAAACTCAAAGGGAAAAAGTGGCTACGTACATCTAGAGCAATGTACTTTTTAGCTTACATTCATATTATTTTTAATTACTTTGTAAAGATAGATGACCTCAAAGCGAAAGAGGGACAACCAAGATGTCGGTACAAAGTCGGGGTTGCAAACTAAAAGTACAAGTGAGGAAGATGGAGATAGTCATACCGATGATGATTCTCAAGATGCGCTAGTGTCCAACAAGAAGCCGAAAAAAATATCATCTGCAATCATCAGCAAACAAAAGCATCAAGATAATATTTTATTAAATAAAGCATCGCTTGAGGAAGATGCGAATAGTAAAAAGAGTACAAAAAATTTACTTGATAAAGTGCTCCGTACAACAAACGTGAAGAAAGTTGAGTCCTCCGTTGCAGAGTCAGATCAGCTAAACAACATTTACATTGAAGATATTCCAATGGACTGGAGCATCAAAACAAAAATTACAATAGAATCAAAGGAGCCTTTTGGCTGGTCGACAAGCTTAAGCTCCTTGGCCCAAAGCACTGGTCTCTCGTCATACGTCATGGGGCAAAAAATCGATGCTTCATCGTATACAGATACTAGAAGTAACACGCAGCAGGTGCGTAAATGTTTTGCAAAGGTTAACCATTATAGGCAGACTTATCATTTGACTTTTGTGCAGGTTTTGTAAAATATTGCATGAACTTTATGAGCCCGTCCATGCCCCTTCCACCATCTATCAAATCAAAATTCGAAAAAATGGATCTCACAAAAGTTGATGAATATGCATCAGTTGATTCGTTCAGAAATGAGCTGGGAGAGGATTTTGAATATTTAAAACAACGACTCACTCAATGGGCTTCCGCTTTTCAATCAGTGTATACAATGTTGCGGAACGGAGATTGTCCCTACTTTTATTTAATAACAAAAGGCTGCCCCATCATATTCATCGGATGTAGGGTAAACGAAGTGGAACAAATACGCGTGGTCATATCAAAAGTAAGCCAAAAGATGAAGGAAGAAATAGTTAGAGAAAAAATCAAGTTTCAAATTATACAAGAACATACTTTATTGTTTGTTGGTTTCAGACGAGTTCATGCAATTTTTGATTTCTTGTTACAATATAATATGAAAAAATGTCTTGTTCGTGATGTCCCCATCATACTTTCCCCTGTTAGCTTCTTGTTTGGCACGCTCACATCACTATCTGTCCATGATAATGCTTATAATAAGTACGATGATCGCACAAAACAAAACACAACAGTACACAAATTAGAGTTGGATGGCTTCATCCTTCCCCACTCTTGGTACCCCATGCTATTAATACTGCAACATACTCAAAAAGGCGATTTTCATCTCCGATTTAAACAAGTTGTTGAGAATACACATTTGATCAATTCAACGCAGCGCTATGACTATTCAAACTCTCAAATGACGCAATACACAGCAACCCAACAGGGAGGAGGCAACTGGACGAGTCACTTTGACGAAACAGAATATTCGTATTTGAACAAGAAGGAATCAAAGGTCGTCATTGTCAACTCAGTGACTTGTACCGGTAATGTTTATACAAAAGTAGAACTCAATAATTTGAATAAAATTAAATTTTAATTTCTATATGATCTTGATGGACGATCATTTATGGCTTGAACGCTTGGTTGGCGCTGTTCTCTTCCGCTGCTCATCAGAGCATTACTGGCATTTACATGTCTGCGGCCCCATGAGGGAAGCTCATTTGATACTCTGTTCCATTCTCCGTCAAAAGTGTCTTGGTCGTCTTCGGTCATGTTTTCCAATCTCTTAGTAGTTTGTTCTCTTCCCCTATTGTCTCTAACTTTCTCTACAGTGGCTGATTTACCATTAATGGAACGCTTGACTGCAATGCGCTCTGTACCGCTGCGGGAGTCTTTGACTGAACGAGTTGTTTCGCTGACACCATTCGCAGATGTGGTTGTGGTTGTGGAGGAATAAAATACAGAACCTTGACCTCCGCCACTTGATGAAGATTCAAAAGATGACATCATGCTTGGCATGTTCATCATGCTACTTAGTGAGCTACCTCTTGTTCTTCCAAATCCGCTTGAGAAAAATGGATCATCAAAGAATCTGGTCATCATGGAGGGACCGAAAAAGTCATCATGTCCAAATCCAAAAGAGTCGGCATGTGTCTGTGAGCGTTGTGATCTATTGCTTCTATCTCTAGATGATCTGCTACGATCTATTTGTTTGATTAATAAAAAGTAGAATTATACACGCACCTTCTGGTTCTTCAAAAGTTGGTCTGGAATGATGTTGCGTATCGTTAACATCTTCATCCGAATCTATTTCTTCAATTATTGGTCTGCTCTGTCATCATTGAGCACTTTGTTCGTTGACGGAACTTACGTGTCTCATGTTTGTTTGTGTTATTTGATTTCAGTTTTGCCGTCAACTAGAAAATTCAACTAATTCCGGTTGTAAGAAGGAGAATTCCGGGTCATTGTTGTAAGTTTGAATCTAACAGCCCTCTGTGAGTATTGTGCTTGTTGTGTATAGATAAGAATAAATTTGCGGTTAACGTGATATCTTTCAGTTAAGGTCATTCACATAAAAATGTGAGACATGTTATAATTATATACTTCGAAGCGGGGAATGTCAGCGCACTAGGACAACAAGGTTTTATAAATCTGTTTATGTCATGCATTAGAGGTATACTATACGAGTGTAATTGAAATTTAGTTACTCGGAATGTAAGTTCAGCCAATGCAACGAATCGCAAAGTTCATAATTCATCATATGCAAATAAATATTCTACATTTAATGTTACACGTGTATATTCTATACTATCTTCATAGAAAATTTGACCATAAATTGGTCTTCTGGCCTAGGTTTCTTGTTCTTTCTTTTAACGCTACCCTTGCACACCAGTGTCTTTTCGCTGTTTGGTCTGTTCTTCTTTGATGGCCGATCTGTGCCCTCATCCTCTTCTGAAGTCGATGCAGGTGACGCGGGAGACAGTGTCGGCGACTCTTTTCTGATATTTACAGATTCCTCCATTTTATCAGCAGGAACAGACTGAGACTGTTTGTTACTAGATAAACGGACTAAAGCTTCTGCAGAGAGCTCTTCAATCTTCATTCTTTTTTCAGGAGGTGGAACGGAGCGAGCATAGTATGGCAGAGCGTCCTCGTCTATGACACAAAGATTAACTTGTTCCCTTGCCCTCTTGTACATGTTTTTATTTATATAATCCACTAACAAAAGTTTGTTTTAAAATACTACTTTTATATTTAGAAGTAATAGTTCTCTACATATTAGTACCAAAGAGCTAAATATACCAACTACTAGGTTTAGTAATCGCACAGGCCTAAAAAGCTAATATGATATTTGATTTCGGGAAAAAATAGATTTGTAATCGCGGCAAATGTTAACCAAAAACACTCATTGTTTGATGGAAGCGAGCACTGTTTTTTAACATTAAAAATTATATATAACATGAACGATATGATATCAGCGAACGCCACTAAGAGCTCAAACTCGCACCGAGGTACTATAATTTGTGTCCGTCGACTTCCTTTTACGAATTTCCTATGACTCTTCATGTACATTGCAGAGCAGGGCGAAATCTTATATCTAGAAATCACTTCCTTCAATTCCCCAGGGCGATCTTATGAATCTCAGAAAAAGAAAATTTGTATTTTATTACTGCCCAAAAAATTTGAAGATTTGGAGACGTTGATCAAGGACAGGTTTGCTCTAATCAAATACACCAACGTCATCTCATAGGATGCAACCATTTTGGCATTCGCCGATAAAGCAAGTCTTGAGAAGGCCAGTAAACAACAGAGCAACACCAAATCGCTTCCCTCCAGATACCTCGACGGCTTTTTTACAATAAAAATGAAAATTTCACCCAACAATGTAACACTTCATCAGAGCAAAGACTACAATTCAATCATTCTACACTTTTTCAACAAACAACTTTCCTTTCACCAGCACAAATGCTGAAGGGTCAAATCCACAACACCATCAAATAATCAGCATGATTGTACCGTCAATACTCCGTCATATATACCACCACCCACAATGAATTTATTGTTGATGAAGTCAACGAGGAAGAAGCTTTACGCATTCCCTCTACCCAATAATACACTGCGTAGAGGCAAAATAAAAAAGAATGCGGATTATGAGAATCGAACTCATGACCTTAGGATTATGAGACCTACGCGCTAACCGACTGCGCTAAACCCGCAGATATGTCAAATCCATGATTGCATTTATAGATAAATTTATAAGTTATCTCGTAATTTACAACACTTTATTTATTTATGGAGAACGGAAGAATGCTGGAACCCTGTGGATCTGAAAACTTTTAATTTTTAGCGAACAATTATTAAAAACACATACCGGACAAATTTCCACATCGTCTTGCATGTGTGGCTCATATGTAGAATTACTTGAATCCTTAATGTATCGCATCCAATAAGCTCTATCGAACGATTTCAAAAGATAGTACTCATGTTTGTATAAATATTTAAATTGTGGTTCTATACTCTGAAGGTAACACACAAATCGGTCGAGTTGCTCATGTGTCTTGAAAGTAATTTTTGATTTCGATTTGTACAAGTCGAATACATCAGCATACTCCTCCACCTGAGGTGTTTGATCTAATCAGTGTTAATGAAAATGTGATGCACATCAATCACATACCTTCAAGATTCAGAGTATCATTATGTGATGAAGCGGACGATCGTGGTCTTGATGGAGGAAAGAATTTCGATTTAAAGTCGGCGTCGAGTTCAAAATCCATTTCTCCTCTTCCATCTTGCCGTAATCTTTTAATGTAGTTTACCAAAGGAGCAGGAAATTGGGTGTAACAGCTGCTCAGATCTAAACACTGCATAATTTCGTCGATGAACTGTTGACAATTCCCATTGTGGTCCATTTCTGGATTGCCTCCTCTTTGTTTGTAATGCATCGTTGTGTTCCATTTTACAATCACATCAGCTAAAAACAGTTATGATGATGAGCATGAAATGTAGAGCTACCCAATTTGTCTCGAACTAGGTCGAGTTTATCCAAATCTGCAATTGCTTCCACGTCGGCACATACTATACTGGCTTGTCCAGTCACGGTCCTTGGAATGCATAGTTCGGAGCTGTTCCATTCAATTTTCCAACAACCAACAGCCAATGCAATGTGGAAGAAGCCAAATGGTGCTAATCAATGTTAAACAATGTTGTCAATGTTATCACGTACCTTTGTGAAAGTCCATGTTGACAAACGGAGATATAACTCTTTTGATGGTTCTCTCAAAGTTATTTTTACTAGTTTCAGAAACGATTAACTTCACTCTGATTTTATTGGCCATATCCAAGAAAGGATCCACAGCGGAAATGATTGTTTCGTCCTGTTCTACTTCGTCAACGTCTGACGATTCTGTTTCATCTGGTAGAACTTTTGCATCGTTTGGACTTGTACCGAGTGCTTCCTCGAATTTATCAAAAGGGATATTGGTCGGTGTACTAGCGGAAGTGGACGCGTGACTGGTGAACATTTTATTATTTTTATCCTCTCGCTTAGTTTGTAACGCCAATTCTGTTATCTTTTTCTGTAACTGCTTTGCCTACCGTGAAGTTAGTGTGCAAGTACACTTTTTTCAACAGCTCCTTGTTTGAAAGCACTTGTGCAAACTCCTCCAAGTTTTGTGAAGTAAGTTGCTCACCATATAATTTGCGAAGCTTCTCTTTCACAAATTCTTTTCCAGATGAATCGGTGAATAAAGCTATATCATTGTTACTCTCACCCCTGAACACTCGTGAACCCATGGGACTATTTCATAAAATTGTAAAGATTGACTGACATGATTTGGACATGTAAAATAGTTGATATGTTGATATTTATTGAAAATGAACTGAAGCAGCGCATCTGTTTATTGTGATCAACATGCATGTGACTTTATTGGCAATTTTAGCAGAACAAGTTGACTAAACTTACAATTTCAAATGCACAACAGACCAAGGAATAGAGTGGTTGACGAAAAAGAACTCGACGAGAAGAGGAAAAAAATCACTAAATGGAATCAATTAAAGAACCAGATATTTGAGGAAAGAAAGAGCGGGGCTATAGACCCAAACCAACTTCCCAAGCTGAACAACCTTATACTTTTAGCCCCTGAATTCTCTTCCTTCTGGAATTATAGAAAAGAAATCATCACTGATCAATTATCACAAGTAAATTCCGAGGAGCAAAAGCGTGATATATACAAGAAGGAGTTAGCTCTCACAGAACAAGTATTGAGCGAAAGACACACAAAAAGTTATTTGACTTGGCACCATAGAAAGTGGTGCATTGTTCATGTACCTGATCTGTGGCAAAATGAGCTTGCCCTTACTTCAAAACTTTTGAGTTATGATAACAGAAATTGTATGTTTAGCGGTCACGTTAAGTTTAACTTTTAAACCAGTCCATTGTTGGAATTACAGAGAATTTGTAATAAAACTACTAAACCTCAATCCCAATCAAGAATTGGATTATTGCTACTCACTACTCACTACTGGCAACGAAGGTGTTTCGAACTACTCCGCCTATCACTACCGAAGCGCGATGCTTAATCGAAAGCACGAAGAAGAACAAATTGACTTTGATCAGCTTTTGCTTGAAGAGTGGGATTTGGTGAAGAATGCAGTTTTTACCGACTCAACCAACCAAAGTGCTTGGTTCTACAACAAATGGATACAACAAAAAATGAGTAAGTTGAATGGTAAACATTATTTATTAACATCGACAGCCCACTCTGAAGAGTTTATTCAAGATCAAGTCGAAACCTGTGAGAGCATTATTGAAATTGATGGAGAGTGCAAATGGGCCACGCTTACTATTCTTTGGAATGAAATGAACTCCAATAAGCAATTAAGTGAAGAAAGATTGACTTTCCTTTTTGAACAAATTGAAAACTTGATTAGACTTGACCCTCTACGCAAAAACTATTACTTGGATGTGAAAAGTGATCTACTTTTATTACATTCAAAATGCTTGCAGTCTGATAATGTGTTCAAAGCAAATGACCTAAACTTGACACGTTTTGATGCCATCGTTAACAATGCCAAGTACGAGAATGTTGTTGAGTTGGATTTGTCTAATAACCATATTCGCGCCATTCCAAACCTGTCCTCTATGAAGAATCTGAAAAGAATTATATTGGATCATAACAAGATTGAGTTCCTTGAGAATGTGGAAGGCTTAGATTACGTTTCCATCAAAAACAATCAAATACAACACACCGACGAAAAGTTGGTCAATTCAATAAAAAAGATTGATCTGGAAGGAAACCCATTAATAAACTAAATTAGATTATTTATTTGTCTAGTATAATTTTGATAAAGTTTTTTGCCATCAATACACCTGGTTCATCATCTGGACCACTTGCGTCTCTTACAACGCGAGCTTCCTTATTCGTTTGCAACAGATCCTCAAAGATCTTCAATCCAAACTCCTTTGGAAATTCTGGATGGAATTGAACACCAAAACACTTTCTATCTGGAATCTGATAAGCTTGATTATCCCATGTTTCAGAGACAACAAGTTTTTCCTCCTCATCAAGAAGGAAGCAGTCACCATGATAAGCAGTGCTAACGAACGTATCAGATATTCCGTCTAAAAATTGATTTTTTTTAATAATTTTATACTTGAGGAAACCATATTCGTGCTCTTTACCCTGCTGGTGCATTGTAGAAACGCCACTGTCACCCTTCAGCGCTCTGATGATTGCTTGAGCTCCAAAACAAATACCGAAAAGTGGGAAATCTTTATTGGTTACACATTTTCGGATGAGAGGAAGTAAGATCTTGAGATAAGGTAACGAATCGTTCATGCACGAATCGTCGCTACCGCTTATTGCGATACCATCGTAATTGTGTTCAATGTACTCCATGATGGAATCAACGGATGGAAGGCGTTCCTCAGGAATTAATCTATCTACCAACTGATTTGATAAAAATCGATCTTTGTTTTGATTCAAGTACTCATCAACCAATAGAAGCGATACATCTGAGTCTGCAATAGGCCAATGATCGTACTTGATTGCGAACACGTCCGCAGAAATCTTAGGAAGAGATGGATCTTTGTCGTTTAATTGAAATAGATTCTGAATGAGTTGACCCTCGTGGAATTGTATGCGATCAGACACATCAAAAACGCAAATTCGTAAATCCTTTTTGGTATCCTCAGACGACGTAGAGTATCTCCTACCAATGTTGATGAAAAGTACCCGATTGCTGTATTGATTCGCATTGCAGTGGGCAGCTCTGTTGATGTAATTGCTCTTCCTCGTAAATTCGCGTTGAAATTGTGGAAGAGAACGGTGTGTAGCAACGTTGGTAAACGATTTAAAGTGATTCAGACGCGAAAGCATTCTTGTTTATGAGTTTTATGTCAGTCAACTGATTGGGCATGGATAAATATAACTTTATTTTTAACTATTATTTGATGCCCAGTTATAAGAAGCATACTTAATCTTGATGGTGTTACGTGATTCGAGCAGTCTTGACAAGGCCTCCTTTTGGTCAGTTAGAAATCTACAAACAAACTCCAGCACTTCTGTGTCATTAGTTCCAAAGTCATAATAGT
>JAOPGA020001356.1:0-38070 GCA_026419775.2 Acrasis kona | reverse complement strand
GTAATCAAGATCCGATTCGACATCATCTCAGTAGACAGTGATTTAGATGTCCCAGGCGAATGTGTTCGACTGAATTGTCCAGGCAGCTTTGTTTGATGCCATTCTTGTAAGTCATACACTTCCCTAATATAGGCAGCTTTGTTTGATGCCATTCTTGTAAGTCATACACTTCCCCACGACCAATCTCTATATCATTCTTCTTGATAATGACTTTATCACCTGGTTTGGCAAACTGAATGGTGGGGACTATAACTCGAAACTCTGGAGAAATGTCTTCTTGTCTGTTCTCAGTCTCAAGATCAAGTATGCCATCGACACGACGTTTGGTTGGTGCGGGGGCGTCAGAGTGTTCTTTCCTCTTCCTCCTCTTTTTTATTGTTGTTGTAGATTTGTAGGGCTCAGTTTCCATTATTGGTTTGGGTGTTGGTTCTGGAGCAGTCTGTGGAACATGGAGTTGTTGAAGCGATTGAATTTTTTCAAATGCAGCAGTTACCAGTGCAGAAAGTTGTTCAAGGTCCATGTTTTGAACTGCACTGTTTAATTCTCTCGTGTTGGCTAAATTAAAAGTGGCAGGTTCCTCCTGCTCCTGTTCCTGTTCCTCATCCTCATCCTCGCCCTCAACTTCCTCTTCCTCCTCAGCTTCACTCTCAGGTACAATTACTTCTTCACTGAGTTTGCCATCAACCGGAACTCTCTTCAAAGGGCACTTGTAAAGGTGACTCACTTTGTACCAGTTTCTTGAAGCACTTCCGAGACTGTTTGGATTCACATCCATCTTCTCCCCCTTTGGGCCACCATTTGTTAAAAGCCAAGTCTCAAGGCAACGGTTATTGTCAGAGCGAGCTACAACAAGTCCATAATGTTGCTTGTCTTTTTTTTGCTGTCCAACTAGCTTCTTCTTCTTGTGCTTAAGCCCCTCAGTGTACCACACATAATCGCCGGTGCGAATTGTGATATTTCGCCTCATTTGTTTGTTGCCACTCTTCTTCAAGTCAAGAGCATTGCGCTTCGCAGTATTGTTTCGAATGAGTAGGTGCATTGATGTGGCTTTCTGAAGTTGCTCTTCCGTCCCTTGAGCCTTTAACTTTGGATTGATAAAGATGCATGTATTTAAAGCTTCAAAAGGAGTAACTTTGGTGGTGGTGTGGATGCGTCCATTGTAAGCTAGGTTGGCCATCTCTAGCTGAGCGTGGAAGGGCAATTTTGAGGTGTCTTGACCTAGTCGGATGTTGTCAATTCCAATCTTGATGGTTTTGTTGGCCGCTTCAATAGCACCTTGGCATTGGGGGTTGTAGGCTTGCCCATGCCTTTCTTCAATGTTGTGTAGTATACAAAACTCTGAAAGACCATCGTTGACAAATTCTCCACCATTATCAGAGTGGAAGATGGTAGGATAGATGCCAACCTCAGCTTTGATTAACTCAAGTGCCTTGATGACATGTTTCCCCTCCTTGGTTGGTGTTGAGAAGGACCAGACCCTTTTGGTGAAGTGGTCTACGTAGTTGAGGATTTTATAATCCGAGTAGAATGTGTAGTCCACTTGGAGGTGGTGCATGGCATACTCCGAAACAATAGCGACCGGAACTGGTGCTTCTCTCTGAGCTTTTCTAGCGCAGCAAAGTGCACATGTGTTTATAGTGCCTTTTTCTTTGTTGGTCTCAAAATAGTTTCTATTGTAATGTTGGTCAATGTTGTGGAAAAAAGTTCAACAAACCTCCATCCTTTGAAGTGATACCGACCCTCAGAATCATGGAATATCCTGCCAACAACATCCCTACCAGCGCAATTCGTTCGCTTATGCTCTAATGCTACAACTTTGGTAAACATTCCAAAATGTAATTGGATTTTTTCAACAACCTGGTAACCAGCATCCACGTATGAGAAATCCTCGCCAGGAATTAGATCTTCAGGTTTTTTAGCTTTGGCATCTTCGGAGGTAAATTGAATTTCCCTGTTCTTACTGTTCTTTGTCACTTTTAATTTTTTGGACATAACGAGATGTGGACCATTACCAAGGTATTCATCCTGTCTATTTGTGATCCGATAGTTTTCACATATACGCTTTAACTTGACTAATTGTGCCTTTGTCAAGTTAGATTCAATACTCTTCTTATTTGTTATGTAGTTGTATATGTTGTTGTATTCTTCTTGTAGCATTTTGTGTTTATTTTTGATCAAGGTTATTGTTTTGGGCTGAATTCTGGATTATATTAGTGGTAACGGCTAGTAAATCCGCTTCATGTTAAAAAATTTAACGGTAAGCGTAGAAAAGATATCTACGTCACATATTGAAAGATTTATTTTGAGAACWCATTTATCTTTATTAAGAAGACTATTTTTATTTTCGCCTGGACGATTCAGTCGAACACATTCGCCTGGGACAATTGGAAGTCAGCAGATTTACATGAATGGGCGTTATTCTATTCTTTACCTGCTATTCAAGGTCGTTTACCACTCAAATACACAGTACATTGGTCGTTGTTTATTAGGTCATACAGAATCTTGACAAAATGATCAATATCGCATGAAGAGATAGATGAGGCAGAGCGGATGCTGAGACTCTTTGTTGAGATGGTACCCAAACTGTACTACTCAAATCATGTCACAATTAAGATCCATTCGCTACTTCATTTATGCCACTTTGTCCGAAATTTTGGACCCCTCCACCAATTCTCTGCTATTATGTTTGAAGATCTTAATGGAAAACTGAACAGAGGTAATTGATCGCACTTCAAGATAACAGAATCGATTTATGATCGATTCCAAAGAGTCTCTGATATCTCCGCAATAGCTGACTGTGTGAGGGATTTAGACAACAACCCAATAACATCTGATCATCCATTTTATCAGACATTAGTTGATGTTGGACTGTATGAGCATGAAATCAAGAAGACGTTTATCGCGTGTATTATAATATAACCCATGTATTGGATTGCACTATTTTATTACATTTTTTACCAAAAAGAGTTCTATTTGTATTTATAATTTCAATTTTGAACAGTTTGAATAAAATTGTAAGAGACTCTCTCTAGTCACATTAGAGAGGGAACGAAGTATTTCCGACCAGAATGTATTCTTATAATGGTTTAAATGTTTCCTCGGCAAGGTGAGTTTTCGCGTTGTCCATCAGCAGATATTCACCTCTTTCAACTGTATTAATGAAAAATGTTAAAACATCAAACTGCAACACTCCATTCAATTTGAGGTCAACAAAAAAAGGTTCACTTGAATTAAGGGACATAAGGAGTAGAAGTGTCATGACCGAGTCGTCTGCCTCAGAAAAAGTCAAAGCTCTATGGTGGAAACCTACTGGTCCAACAGCTTGCCTTCTTCGTAGTTCTTTTGACTCATAATGACTCTCATCAAAATATTTAATTAAAGTTGGGTCTATTTGACACAAATGATGCAACAACATGTTTTCTTTTGAATACTTGCTAATCATTGTGTAGATGGTTGACTTTACTTTATACTTCAATGGACATCTTTATGTAATCTACTATTTGTTAATAAAGTAATAATAATTACTAAATACCGGTATACATAGGATGGGGACACCACATAACCAAACTTTGTAAGCATATATAAAACCTCAGACACTTTAGAAAAAGGGAAATTTGCCAAATGTACAAATATACATATAAATTTCTTCTTTGGATTTGTTTTGAAATCTATAAAATTGAATGCTAATTCTTGTATCAACTCTAACCGGTGACCTCCCCAATTTTGGATTTGTTTTTTGTTTTTTACTTGACAAATCCAGTATCAAATCATATTCTTTGTCATTGTAAGAAACTGTCTTTCAGCTTGAGATATACCATGCTTTAATGTATAGCAGCGCTATATCTGTCATTTAATAGGACTGTAAAAGCTAGAAAAGTTTTTGTTTAAATTCAACTTCACAAACAAACCAAGCCACAATGTTAGTTCAACAAACACTTACAGAAATAGATAGCTGTCATGCACGTACCTCTTCCTGTAATGAAGACTTTTACTATTTGGATAATTCAGACAAGGAATTGCTCATCTACACAGGAGGAACCCAACCAGAGGAAACCAATGACTGCAACCAAGAAAGTACGGACGAATTTGATTCCCAAGCCACTGAGCACTCCATTGATAATATCAAAAACCTTTCACCAGCCTCAAAAAAGCAACTCAAGACTCGCAAGAGGCGCACAGATGAGGACAAGAGCAAGCGCGTTAAGTTGGACGAGGCAGCAAGGGAAGAAGCAAGACAAGAGAAGCTAAGGGCCAAGGAGGCAAAGTTCAAGGAGAGGGAAGCGGCGAGGGAGGAAAAGAGGCAAAAAAAGCTAAAGGACAGGCAGGCAAAGATGGCCGAGAAGAAAGAAGTAAGGCAACAAAAAATCAAGGAGAAGCAGGTAAGAAGTGCTCAAAGAGAATTAGAAAAGCTCAACAAAGAAAAAGCCAAGCTAATAAAGGACAAGGAAAAAAAAAATAAAAACAATTAGAGAAGGCCAACAAGAAGGCAGCAAAGGACGAGCAAGAAAAAAAGCTACAAGATTTGAAGAAGAGAGCAAAGGACTTTATGTGTACCGTATCATTCGACAACTTTGCTTTCTGAAATCAAACTAGATGCATCTCCTCAAGGTCCTGACACAAGTCTTAGCGGCAGTAAAAAAATACAACACTGCACTTCGAGACGGAAAGCTACATGACATTACTAATAAGAGCGCGGACAGCATTGGACCTTCCGTCGAAACAAACAGCCAACATGATAACAACAGCGACACTACACCACCAATCAGTCCAGTAGCGAGTCAACATGATGACAACAGCAATACCACCACACCACCAATCAGCCCAGAAGCGTACACCAGCGCTCCATCCGATTTCCACCAATCGGCAAGCGACCCAAGCAGTGGATCTGCAACCACTGTGTATAGGTATACATTAAGTAGCCACAACCAGCCATTCGTTATTGATGACAATGAAGAGGAGATATTTGTGGACAGTGAGGCACAAAACCTCAGACATATGATAGATGGGGAGAGGAGGATTAGACTCCTAGAATTGCAGCGGAATTAAGCTATGCTCAAGGCCATGCTTGTCGAGGTGAAAGTAGATATTTTCCTGTACAAAGTGTACTTTGAATAAATTGAATTGATTTTTTTTTTTATTTTGAATTTTTCTGAAAATGTAGTTGTTTTGATTGAAACACAATATAATTGTGTTATAGTTATCAAGCTTAAAATTCTTTTAATAAAATTACTTTTTTTTTAAACCTTTTAACCCAACCTGCTAAATTAGGCATTTGAGTAAGTGTAATTGTTTGTTGTCTTTTTTCCTTTTCTCAATCTTTGTTTTCTTTAGTTTCTCCATTTGTAATAAATATTGGGTAAATAAGGTAAGTAAATGAGCACACGGTAGTGAGCAGTCAATATAATTATTATTTTATTTAACAATATCACTTTGATTTTATACTGGTTCCTGCGGATCTGCGGGATAACTTGTTCTCCGATCAATCCAATTATGTAACTCTAATAGTTACAACACCATTTGCTTTAATAAATCCAGATATTGGCTTCTCTGTTTACCCAAAATCATTACTGTCCTTTTCATTATCACTAATAGTGATTACAAAATATTTATCAACAATTATTGAGTCTGCTTTGCTGCCAGTGCTGTTCATTTTCAGGTAGTTTTAGTAGTAATAACACATCATGTTTTATTTTGATTTTTTTAAACTGTTCAACTCACCATCCAAAAAGGGTGTAAGTATCAAGGTGGCTACTAAAAAATTTTTCAGACAAAAGCCAAGATTTTAATAATGTCACATTTGATAAAGAATGTTTAGTAAAATAGGTTATTGAGGCATTTAGTAACATAATTACAGAGCAAATTAACAAATCAATGAAGTGCTGTGGTACTGACAAAGCAATTACTACTGCAAGAAAACACTTCAGCCACATAAACGAGAAGTCATTGCTTAAATACTAAAAGAAGCATCAATCACAAGCACCAATTCCAGAGGCAATCCTGAGAATGGAAGACTTCAATGAAAGGTGGAATCTTATCATTGAGCACTTAGTCGATAACACAAAGAAATTACAAGACAGAAGATACAATGACAACGGGACTAGAAGACTATGTTCATATCCTCCAAAAAAATCAACAACCTCCGCCTGTTGAAAAAAGCAATTTCTTCAATGATTTTAACTTTGAGGATATTAACCGCACCAAAGGCGACCTATTTTCCCTAGAGAACAATCTAGCCAGTACAGACTCCATTACAAGATACTCGGACTATAGAATCCTGGCGGCAACAAAATTTAATCACATGTCTACACTTATACAAAGATACAACACCAAGTGGAGCACCATTGCAAGAGAGGGTCCAAGAGATGCTAATGACTCCCTTTGTTCCATCACAAAAGATGGAGGCAAATTAGAACCATTGAAGATAACACCATCAGAAGAAGAGATGAATTGTGTGTAAAAAGATTTTAAAGAGGAACTTGTTCGCGTCTCCTACTTTTTAGAACAAACAATGCTCGACCTTAAAACGCGTATGGGGATGATGAGTCTGTGTTTGAAGACATTATTACCAGGGCTTGGCTCTATCCTTCGCCCACATACGTTCCCTCCTAATGAAGATAATTAGTATACCCATGACCAAGGATGTGAACCTAGTCCTTCGATCAGTATCCGGCGTTCAAGATGACGACCCAAACAAATTTGTAGCCAACCGCATCAGAACATTAGAGCGCCATAAAAACTCGTTTCGCTCCATCACAACATCTACATCCAACACACAAACAACGGACTCCTACAACAACAACGACAAAAGGCCAGCATGGCTTCGTAAACGCAATCAAGGAGGTCGAGGAAACCGCGGTGGACGAGGTGGTGGACGCGGTGGACGAGGCAATAGTAGAGGTGGAAAAGCCGACT
This sequence comes from Acrasis kona, assembly GCA_026419775.2. NCBI lineage: Eukaryota > Heterolobosea > Eutetramitea > Acrasida > Acrasidae > Acrasis > Acrasis kona. The sequence goes on along the minus strand of JAOPGA020001356.1, from coordinate 31,158 downwards.
ACAACTGACTACCCACTATTAGTGAAGGAGCAGGAGTTTCAGGGGGGGAGGCTCCGTTTCTTTTGGAAGAAGTGGCAACAGTATGGAGCTACAAAGAAGACCGTCAACACATTGCGCTACGGCATCCGCCTACCATCAACAAACCTTTCCTACAAATATATCGGAGAGAACATGAAACCAGACAAGGAGCAAACAGAATGGATGAGAATCCATGTGAGCATCATACTAAACAAGAAGTTCATCCGTACAGTCCCAGAATCCATGAGGAATCATTGTTACATCTCACCATGGCATCTAGTACCAAAGCCAAGAACAACATGGAGACATATTATAAACATGAAGACAGTAAATCCAAACTTTCACGCCCCGTCATTCAAGATGGAGTGCACATCCATGCTGAGTCGCATGCTACAAAAAGGCATGTGGGCAACGAAGTGGGATCTAGTGTCTGGTTACAACCACGCCGCAATGCACAAGGACACATGGAAACTGCTCACATTCGAATTCGAAGGAACTCTCTACCAATATATCACGCTCCCATTCGGACTCAACACAGCCCCAAGTGAATTTTCGAAGATTGTTGGCGAAGCTGTAAAGATTCTACGCAAAGAAGGGATCTTGATATTCTTCTACCTGGACGACTTCCTAGTGCTGGCCAGAACGCAAGAGAAATGCAAAACGGCCACGGCTCGTTTCCTTACAGTCATGCAAGATCTGGGCTTCATCTTCGCTCGCTCGAAGATCATCGTGGAACCAACACAATTAGTGGAACATTTAGGAGTAGGTTACAACCTTCTAGAGGGATACAGCTTTGCCACTCCAAAGAAAGTACAGAACATCAGCGACATGATCAATCAAGCTATGAAGTCCTCAAGAGCAAAGACAACATTCGTCTCGAAGATGGTAGGGAAACTTTGCCGGCTGCACCCTGGATCCGACCATATCTACACCGCATTCAATCACGACTAATGAAGAGAGTGGCAGCAAGAGGAAACCGTTGGAAGGGCAGCATGAACATCGATACACAAATCAAACAAGACCTAACGGTAATTCAAAACCTACTTTCCACTCACAACTGCACTCCGTTCGAGCTAGACACCCATTTCACTCCAGTGAGCAGCGATGCCACCACAACAGCTTATGGAGGTGTGTACGAAGACAAGATTATAATGGGGAGATGGCCAACGGATCAAGAGGAGCTCTCGATCAACATGTACGAACTGATAGCATTCGAGAAGACCTTAGATTTAATAATCCAGAAGAAAACACCTTCCGACATAATTCATCTCCATGTGTTTACAGACAATACATAAATACGGCAAATCATACATACAAAGGGTTATGGAAGAATCAAAGCTCTACGGGATGTTGCGAAAAGAATATGGTACAAGTGCAGGGAGGCAAACATTTGGATCAGGAAGGTATCCTGGATACCGACACTTCACAACAAGGAAGCAGATGCAATCTCAAGAGTATCCCAAGAACAATTTCAAGAATTAGCAGATTCACAATTAAAACAAGCTTGGGACTTAACAAAAGAAGGCTTCTCAATAATAAATCCTCCTTCGGACCGTTCACAATTGACAGATTCTCTTCACCAAAAAAATGTATCAAGGAAATCCCAGCATTTTGCTCAAGAGGCCATCACATGACCGACCAATGGTGCGAGCCTCTCAAAGAAGTAGAGTGGTATCCAGACGCATTCCTGTCAAATTGTGTTCATTCCGAAGAAGGCATCACTCAGAACAACCTCTGCATCCCCGCATTATCGATGATAGAACGCACGATACTACACTTGATAAAAACTAAAGCCACTGCAACAATAGTAGTTCCAAAGTGGGAATCAGCTGCTTGGTGGCCATACCTACTGGAAATAACCAACAAAATCATGACAGTCGACCCGTACATAGTAGGAGACATTGAGACAGAAATCATGAAGAACAAACAATGGACCAACTGGGTAGCCTGTCAAGTAAACCGTCAAACGACATCAATACAAGATTGACAAAAAATCGATCCAGATACACTGATGGGCTGGCTAAATCGACCAGCAAAAGATACAAGGCAGAGTACAAATTCAACATGGCTCCCCCTCTACCAGCCACTTCATGGGCGATAGAGCTTTACTTAAACGAAACGTTGAACAACAATAGGGGTGGTAGTATGGATCGTTTCTGCGCTAGTCTGAGAGATTCATGATGCGACCAGGGGAGATTGTTGTTTTCTCTAAACAAGCAATTGCAATAAAAAAAGACTTAGACAAGACTGTTATCGACTTCGACTTTGGCAAATGCAAGAATGATATTGCGGGTACAGATTCTGTTGTACCTATCGAAGCTAGCACCAATCCCAAATCTACTACATGCCCATTACGTGCTCTACAAAATTATGAGGAAGTCTATCAAACCACCTTTGGTAAGACTTTTGTATATCCTATTAACAGATGGTGCTCTCCTCAGGCACTTCAAGTAATGGAGGTAGTCGTGGTATGGACTTCCAGTGATTGAATCACCCATAATTACAACAGGATATCAACGAACCAAAGGTGGACTTAAAAGTTACGTGAAACATTGAATCGAATAATCATTAATATATAATACCGCAAACCAAGTTTGGTTGAAGACTCGCGCATGAAGAACACCAAATTATATTCCCCGGTATTTGACATTGAACAGCTTTCAGAGATAATACAGGATTGTTCAGAAAGTAACTGGTACAAACACCTCATGACCTTAAAAGTAGTACCAGAGGACGACACAAATCCTGATTTTGAAGAAACGTGGAAAAGTGATGATAGCGATGATGAATCACAATAAAAATCTTTTTATATAAAAATTTATGTTTCTATTAGCAATCCTTGATAGCCCTCTCCTCCTTTGTTAAAGTGTTCAACAGTGGTAGACGTGATAAGATTTTGTTATTTTAATGTTTTGCTTTTTTGCTTCATCAGTGAGCGCAATATCTTATACTGATTTAAATCAACATCTTCTTTTGATAACACCAATCCTTCGGTGCCATCCTTTACTTTAACACTTCTTTTGCTTGGATCTCCTTTGTTAATTTTTATTGCGTGTAGGCATTTTCTCCATTACAAACATGTTATAATCGAATGCCGCCAAATTCGTTGCGTTAATGAATTCGCGCTGCTTTGCAGAAATAAATTTAATGGCTCCGGCGCCAAATTGAATTGTTACTTTTTAATAAAATGAACGACAGCCTTGATGATAACGAACCAGATTTGGAAATCGAAAAGCCAAACCTCCAAAAACATGGAGAGACAAATTTTTAGGAATTATACAAAGAAAGAAGGGCATATCAAACATTAACATGGCGATGTATTACGTTGTTGTGATTGTGATTATTTCTGGAATAAACTTCCTAGGATCTACAGGACCATACGTTCTTACAAAATTTGCCAAGGTTCCAAAATCTGAGCAAGGACGTGCAACCGGAGACATTTCTCTTTTTACAGAATGCGTAAAAATACCTTGTCACGAGTATTGCAATGATGCTTCAGCTTGGTAGATGGCTGTTTGGAAAGAGCAGGCAACTGAGTATGATAGAGGGACCACAGGAAAAAGAAGAAGCTGCGAAAGCACTACTTGTACAAGTTCAATAAAATCAAATTTCATGAATGAGGATTTTAAATAATTCCAAATTCAAGTACTTGAATTTTAGACGTAAGACTAAGTTAAACACAAATCTTTAGTTTTATGGCTGTGACGAGGAAAACGGACTTGTATGAGAGGAAACATTGCTTTATTAATTTTGTCTACATTAGGGAAACTTCACGGAACAAAGAGTTAAATCCAACACAGTTACGACAGTAAAATGACATTTAAATTCAAAATTGACTTAAACGAATCTTTTTTGAATTAGTTTCGGTTTGTGCTGGTGCTTTTTTCCTTTTGCTGGCCAGCTTGCTTTTTTTCCTTACAACCTCCGCTGGTGTTCTTCCCATCTTGTCTACAATATCCTCCTTAACACCCTTTGCAATATTTTTGAAAGTGTTAACAACACCTTGTGGATTAAGGTAGCTTATAATAAATAAAGGAGTCTCTCCGTTTCTATTTTGAATATTAACATGATCCTCAAACAGATTGGAATCTTTTTGTTCGACACTCTTTAGAATTTTTAAACACTTTGGCATGGACTTTACAGGATCTTCGTACAAACACACATAATGAATCACATTGTTGAGCGACGATGGCTCTTGTATAAATATTTTATTCAAATCATATTTTCGTTTCGACAAGTGCTTTACAAAACAACCCAAGGTGTCGGTTCTACCGTATCTAGCAGCCAATTGCACCAAATTACAACACTTTTTAGATGAGTAATTTTCATCAACATTTGCCTTAAAAGACACCATTGCCTCTGACAAATCTCTACTGCCACAACATTTTTCAACAATAAAATTTATATCATGTTCTGACCCATCATTTGCAAGTATAATCATTCTTATTAACTCTGGGACATCTCTAATAGACAAAGGGGGCACAGAAAATGTTGGGCACCTTAGTATTCCAACAACAGATTTAAAATCTCCATTTTCCATCAAAGACTTTATTTCATCACTCGAATCACCTTCAGTAATGGTCTGTACTGAATATTGTAATTTTTCATAGAGACGCTCCATAGCAGGATTACCATGAGAACGAATACGTTCCGAAAGTGACTCACCTTTAAAAACACCAAATAACACACTCGAAGAACAATTTCTAAAAAAGTATTGTAAGATTTCGCTACAATTTCCCTTCTTTTTTGTTTTGGGATTATATCCGATTTCACTTAATAGAAAGTGAATAGGAGGCATCATGACATGACTAAACACACTTTTATCTTTACTCCACTCAACAAATAATTTTGAACCAGCTTCAATGTCGGTACGACCTTTATAAAAAATAGATAATGCAGATTTCATTTCAAAGTTTACTATGTCCATATGACTCATGATGATGGGATTATCGAGTACTTGATCAAGTGGAAATGAGTTGGAAGTCAAAGCAATTGCAATGTTATTGACTTGACTATCAAAGATTGTATTTGGAGCCATTTTTGGCAATACTCTCTTTTGGGTTTTATTCAGGAGCATAATCACTGGTAAAAGACCTTTTTGACCAATGTATTTATTACACAATTGATCGCTCTTTGTCATTACCTCCAATACAAGCTCATTGTCGTGTATTCCAGGTGCCTCTTCAAAGTATTCGTAATCGCTTTGTCTTCTTTCGATTACTATGGCTATAAAATGATAATACTTGTTTTGGATCAAGTAATCTTTTGCACGCATTCCATCAAATGTATGATTCATGATTCGATCGATCAAATCATAGTTACCTCTCATCGACTCACATATTTTTTCGCTGTTGATCAGAGAACATAACACTTTCAAATCTTCCAAGATCACATCCATCACATTTTTTTGATTCATCAAATTTTTACAAACTCGATCCGAATTTTCGAACAATCCCAACAAAAATCCATCTGCGGTCAGCTCTGGTTTTTTGAATAGGTATTTGCTCACATAATAAATCACCGATTCATCCCATAAAACATCTTCACTAGTGCGATACGGATTTAATTGTAATAAATCAATTTCATGATCTAGAGAATCGAGTAGTATTGGATGTTCCTCAAACAAGTACTTGATGACATGTGGATTACTCAGCCTAAAAGCAGCCACAATAGGATGAGTCATCGGTTCTTCATTTTCAAAAAATGAACAATTTTTCAAGATTGGATCCAATTCAGATTTGACCGATTCGTAATCTGTACATTTCATATCGAGAATGTAAAGCTCCAAGAGAGAATGTCTATGGTTCAATTCACACCATTGGATGGTTGGATCATCGATCGAACCACCAATCACTTGTTTCGTATTCACATGATCGTTTATAATGAGAGAAATTGCATCCTTGAGCGGAATTTTTTTTAAATGGCCCTCGCGAATTAGTTCATGTAAATGTTCGAGAACATCTTCATCGGCTTCGTCAAATTCAATTTGGGTTTCTCTGAGGTAGATCTCCAATGGGTGTTCGTTACAGATGGTAATGTAATTTGGGCTCATGTTCCATAAATTAGTATAAACTAGAATTGGTGATTCTGATTGGAACGTATCATCGTATGTGATTTTTGAATGGGATTTCATTGTTCCGAAATATTCTCCGTTTAGGTAAGAAATGTTAACGGATTCGATTTTTTCGAGCGCTTCGACATTACCGTAGTAATTGCAATTGAGGAATTTGAATTTGATGTTTTTGGGCTGGGATAGATGACGAATGTGTGTTGAGGTGAAACTTGATTTGCTGTCCATTGCGTCGCTCGACACCACAATGACACTTTGTAATTGTTTTAGCTCCTCGAAAATGGATCCAACATCTTCTTCGGTGTTATCGTTTTCTTGTTCTGAATCATTCTCTTGTTCTGGGTAATTTTCTTCGTCGTCAGAGTCTTCGTATTCGGCACCTGAATGTTCTTCGTCCTCGGAATTCGATTCTTCGTCCTCGGAATTCGATTCTTCGTCCTCGGAATGCAATTCGTATATTCTACTCCGTAATAATATTCTGTCCGAGGGATCTGCAGGCTCAAAGTATCTTAATTCTCTAATGTAAGGGTATTTTTTCACAATCCTGATCAATTCCTTCTCTCCGAACAAGAATTTGTAATTTTGTATATTATTCTCGCCAATACTTGGAACCAAATCCAAAAACTCTTTCATTGTTTGTTAAACGTAAAATGATTTTAACATACTGGTTTGTTCTCTCGTTAACTCTGATACATTATACCAGGTTTTGCAAACGGTTTGTAAAAAGATTAGATCAGGATACGGCCTGAGGAATCCAAATATATGTGTGAGTATATCACAGGGGCATGTGTCCATGACGGAGTGATTTTTTTTCTTTGTAAAGGAAGAGGTTCAAAGTTCATTAAGTCATTTTAGTTGACTGCGTCCACCTCCAGCATGTATTTTGTAGATCGCCTTAAATTCTTACAAAAATTGTGATTCACCAATTAAATATCATAGATAAGAAAATTTATCTAAGAGATAGAGTTTCCGTTTCCTTTTCTGCCCAGTCCAGTTTCTGCTGCCCTCCTCTGTTCTTCTTCTTCGGTGAAGAGATCTTAACAACTTCACTGGCCTTCCTCTTGGAAACATCTAGGCTCAATTTTCCAATCAATCTAATGGCAATTGGCACTCGTAACGGAGTCCGTTAGAGGGAGGGCGAATTATGGGTCGGGTACACATTATTAAAGCGTTTACAACGGGGGCCAGGAGACTAAGAACTCCGGTTTTGATTTTTAACCTTTTAGGTACGAGGTGGGTTCTTCGTCTAGAATTATCGCCCGGACGGTGTGATACGAGGTTCTCCATGCATTGTTTGTTACTGTTCCTCTTATCCCTATTAGGAGGTCTTTCGTAGGATTGTCTTCCTCTAAAATCTCCCATCCTGTGTCGTCATAAAGTCTGGGTTTTTGTGAGATTCCATTGAGACGGAGGAAATTTTGAATACTCTTTATCATTAGAGCCACAGTATCTTTTGTATGCATGCATTCGAGAAGTTGATGAGAGATCGTCATGGGTTCGTCACAGTCAATGCATTTTTAGATTATGCTTTTCCTTGTGATATTGTAGAATCCGTCCACCCTTGCTTTTATAAGTGTGATACTCGAGAATTAGAGGTGACAGCAGGGTACTCCAAATGTCTCTCATGTGTGCTTTACTTGAGCGTGGTTGTAGCGTTGCTGGGCTGAACACTAGGTTCACTTGGTTTGTTTTCTCCATCTTCTGTAGGAAATTGTGAACCACTCGTTTAATGCTCAGGCATACTCCGTTTTCGCAAGTCCAAATAAATTCGTTTAGTGCTGATTTGATTAAGAGTATAGTGTCTAGAACTCTCGTGTTTTGGATCCTCCCTTCTCTACTTTCTTCGTCCGCTTCCTTGTGCCCCAGAATGCCCGTCCCAAGATGCCGCAAATTTTAGTGTTCTTTTTCATTCGGCTAGCTGCCCTGTTATCCACTCTTATTAGAGTGGCACTGTTTTTTGGTAGGCTTGTCACTGCGACAATTGCGGTATACATCTCAGCTTCTCTTGTTTCCAAGTCGAACGAGCCGTCAATCCATATATCATATCTTTCAACTCGAGGGATTGCTTCTCCAATCCAGTTTGAGGTTTTCTGGGTTTGTCGTGGAAAGGTAACTGCATTTAATTTAAGATTGAAGCCATCGCAATACAAAAGGAGTGACAAAATCATTGCACCCTTCATTGTTCTTATATTGTTGAAGCGTAATACAAACATTCAAATAGTAAGCATTTATTTGTTTGGAGCTATGATCCAATTAGACTACAATTTGAATACAACTAACGGCTTACGCCGAACACCGTTGACAATTAATCTTCCTCCATACATTTCCTTGTCCTATCCTACCCAGTCCGCTTTCAGTTGCTCTCCTTTATTCTTCTTCATTAAGAAATCTTTACCGCTTGACTGCCCTTGCTGTTGGTATTCAACAGGTTCTTTGTGGTTGCCACCTCAGGCTCTGTCATCAGTTTAATATGGCTTTAACGTCCAGTTTGGCTTCGCTAATTACGTCGTCCTTCATGGTGCGAATGGCGTCGTGATCGTTCTTCTGGGCAATCTTCAAGTCGTCATGTCTCCTTTAAATTAATTTCCTCCCTGCATTCGTGAGGTGAGATGAGGTTATCAAAGCTTGTTGTTGTTGCATTATTACTGGTTTGAAGGCACGGTTGGATTTTGCTGGTAGGGTTGGTATGATAATTTTTTGAAGGGCTCTAGGACGAAACAATTCACCTCAATCAATTCATGTGATGTGCTGATGGACACCTCTTGTTCTCTAGAGAGACCTAAAATCACTACTAAGCATTAAGCGTTATCCTTTGCGGAGACCAAGTTCTTTGGATCTATTCTTACGTTACTTTGGAATTTAATTGGATAATTCTTTTTAGATGGCATGTTTCCTGACTCTTAGATTGCTCGTAATGTCTGTTCCCTTCCTATGTTTCCACAGTGACTGCCCTATCGCTGCATATGGAAATGTGGGTCAAGATTATTGACACTTGCTGCTGTTATATTGTTGGAAGCATCCGATCTTTTATTTTATCATCTTTGCTTTTCCACTCCCTATCAAGTTCACACGTGCTCTTATTCATGCATCTTACTTGGTTTCTATCCTGTTAGTGTTGTCAACAATGAGGAACAAGAGCAGGCTGAGGAATATTCATATAAAGAGATATGTGCAAGCCTACACCTAGTATGGGACAAGATTTATCAAATTCCTGAGCTACGGTGCATTCTCAAAAAGCAAAGCTTCAAGGTGTTGAAGAAGTACCGGGATATGTACAGAGCCAAATGCTTTGTATCTGAAGGAAAAGAGCGACCCATATATTCACAAGAACACACTTGAGGACATGAAGAAGCACACCCACTAGTTTTATTGTGCTTGTCATCAGTCATGTCAATCCCGGGCCAGAGTTGAGTGCTTTACAAACACAGACAATCACATCTCTATTAATGATGTAGTCCATCCAGTGACATTCTCCAACAACTTTAAAGGTCAATATCCGGTAGATTATCGTGTGAAGGACCTTATATGGGATGCTTCAAGGAAAGGGCACGTTGGAAAGCAGGTTCGCAAAGACATTAACAATCTGCGAACACTACTGCAATATCCCTCAGATCATCCAGCATTTTTCCTGAGCAAAGAAAAATTGATCGCAAAGCTTCGTAAATGCCGAGACTATGCCCGCTATCAACAACGCACCGACACAAAGGAAGAGATAAATGCGTTACTTGCTCGCCTTCATTCAGAGAAGCCTTGTATTCAGGAAACTGTTGGCTGGGGAGAGCAGACCATGGACCATCTCTGTATTGTCATGACAAGACCTGAAACATTGCAAGATGGTAAGAATTATAATATTAATTATATTCACTATTTCAGTCGCAAGGATTCGTTGCCAATGCATTATGGTTCAAGAGCAATGTTTATAAGTACCCAGTGGTTGTGATAAGTTACGTTACGGAAACTTTACACGGTGGCATACTTGGGATAGCTGTATGTGATCGAGCAACAACTCAGCACTATGAGGCAATTTACAAGACAATCATTGCAGCTGTTAGAGAGACAGCTGAAAATGGAGCTTTGGTGGGTTGGAAGCCTTTGTTAATGGTTGACAATGATGATGCCAAAATTAGCGCGGCCACACTATGTGACATTACTTATCTGCTATGCAAGTTTCATTTACAAAAGGCATGGGAGGTCATGCTACGGGAGAAGATAATGGACATATCTATAAGGACCAAAGCACATGCACTCCTTCTATTGTTATTTGGCTGCACTACTGAGGACGCCTACATTAAGCATGCCAAAGAACTTAGATGTATTGTTGGAAAAGAGTCGCCGTTCTGGAAACATTACAAATCAGAGTACCACCCTAAATGTAAGTATTGAAAAAACATTATTTCTAAATCATTTGAAGGGAAGAACTGGACTTGTTATAATAGGCCTTCAGGATATGGAATCTTCAACACAAATAACTACACGGAGTCGTTAATCAAATTGTTAGGACAATGGATCGGAAGATACAAGGCATATAGTATCTGTAACCTAATTACTGAGTTGCATGATGCATACAATGACCATGTCAATGACCTATTCAATAACAGAAAGAAGATTCGGAATGTTACATTGGATGAAGCACAAGTAATCTTTGATAGAGCGACGGATGCATACACAGAACTTGATACTTCAACATTCGAACAACAAGATGAGAACAACAATTCATGGATCATTCCATCATTGACATATGAAGACGTTATATACACTGTGATACTATCCCCTGGTTTTTCATGCTCATGCTTGTACTTTAGAACAACATGCAAATGTTGTGTCGATTATAAAAAAGTTGTGGTTTAAATATTTTTTAAATTTTAAATTTGTGATGGACTAGTAATTCTTATATATATCCATAAACCATTCGCTGTTTTTTCACTGCTGTTCGTTGTTATGAATTAAATATGAACACGAAAAAGTCAACTTGGATCATTGTTTTGTTGATATTGAGCCTGAAGTTGTTGATACAATGTAAAGTAGAGACCACAACACAAGATGTTGAAGTGGACCAAATTAACACATTTGATCTTCAAAGAGAACCTACAAGAAAGCTGAACTTCAACTTCGCATCATATGAGGTTGGAGCAAAAATCCTTTCAAAAAATTCAGAGGCAAAAGTAAGAACAGACATCAAATATTCATTAACGTTCAGAATGTAAAAAATATTTTATCGGAAGACAAAGACAAGTACCTTTTAAATCCACGTACCGCAGCAAAGAAATGGGTCACCATCGAACTATCGGAGGAGATTGTGATGGACAGTATAGTAATTGCTAATTATGAGTTTTATGCCTGCTCTGTGAAAAATTTCATTGTATTGGGTAGCACACAATACCCTTGTTTGAATCCAAAGTGTTATTGGGAAGTGTTAGGATCATTTCAAGCTCACCACATACGAGATGCCCAAACCTTCATGCTAAAGTACCCATCCGTGGTTAGATACGTCAAACTACTATTCCTAACACATTACGGAGATGAACATTTTTGCACACTTAGTTTAGTAAGAGTCCACGGATCAACTTTATTGGATGACCTTAAGCAAGCAGCACAAGCAACACAAGGTGAGGATCACAAAATGAAAGAAGATGAAATGGAACTCACTACAAGTCAAACACGTGTTCAAAACGACACAAAGCCAATTAATCAAACATCCTCAAAGGACAACGAACTGGTACAATTAATGACGAACGTAGCTGGGATTCTAGTAGATCGTGAAGATGAAGAGCTTTCGCAACATATTAGAGAAATCAGCGAGGAAAAGTCAAACGTTGGAAGAATTCTAGTAAACATCACAACCATTAATGAACCAGAAGAAGAAATCAACACATCTCAAAGCCACTCAAACCTTCCACTCATCAATCACTCAGCCATACGCATTTTGACATTTCCATCATTGAACGAAACCAACACATGCTTACTTTCAGAAAAAGAATTTTACACATCAATGCTTACATGCGACATTAACAACAACACCTTGGATACTCTAATGTCTCCCAGAACAATGTACAGAAACGTCATTGAAACTTCTACTTTCGTCGGACCCATTAATCCCAAATCTGACATCAAATCAGAACATCAAACAGAAACACATCGCAAGAACCCATCCGCCAGTGGAAATGTCCTAAAGTCAATGTTGCTGAAAATTAGAGAACAAGACGCCAAGCAAGAAGCATTGGTCCAACTCATCCAATCATTTGAATCTCGTTATTCATCAGCTTTCCGTGACATTCAAAAAGTTTTGGAGAAGAATTCTGACGAACACAATACATTAGCTAGAGCCTTGTCAAGCATGGATGACACCAATCAACTTGCCTTGAACCAACTAAGAGCTGACCTGAATAGTGAAGTTAGTCAATTACGTTATAATGTACACTATACTTGTGACTTGATAAAGAGGAGTGTTAATGCTACCATCAATCGTGTCGAAAGTCAGATTGAGTCGAGGCTAAATGATTTGTATTATATTTTTATCTTGGGTTTTATTTTTGTAATTATATTTATATCTTTATTTTTTGTCCTTTGTTCTTCCGATCCACACCATCATGGAGACATCAGGTCGGGTCACAGTAGGTTCCATAAACCGCATCCGCAATCAGATAGCGATAGTGACACGGACGATGGGTATGTTGTTCATCAAGTACAAGCACCTTTAGTATCGATGGTCAATATCAAATCTCCTCGCAACATTAGTTTGTTCCGACATTTAGGTAACTACTTCAGTAAGATTACTTCAGAAAGCACTTCTCCTACGGAGGGTGGACATAAGGAGCCTGTAGAGCAGGAGGAAGAATTGTTAGTTCCTTTAAGAAGAGCTAGAAGTATGTCACTTGTAGAATTGGCCACTCAAATACATTCTCCCATGGATGTAAGTGGAGATGTTGCTATTGATCAAGTTATGGAGCAAAACAAATCTGTAAAGCAGCAGAATAGAAAGAGCATTGAGAGAAGCGGCAATCAAAACAAAAAATCAAGACGGAAGAAGAAGTAGTTGTTATGGCCCTCAGTCATGTAAAGTGTAAATAAAATTCACCCACTCGAGTTGTTTGTTTGATTGTCAACGATGTGTTACTCGGTTGTTCGAACTTGAAAATTCGTAACTTCTTCCTTCGTCTTTCTAGTGTACACGGATCATCATAATTGTGCTGAATATGAGCTTTTAATTGATGTCGAATCTGAAGTCAATCCAGTTACAATCACCGTACTCCATGATGGCGGACAAATAATTGACACTCCTGTCAAATGTCTAGATTGACAAATTTAAAACGGCTTCCCCACAAATCGGTTTCGACAAGCTTCTATGGGTGGCAAATCGTGTTTCGGTGTACTTTCAAACAGAGATGCATATAATAGCAGGAAAATAGATGACGCGTTGAGAGATGAAAATTTATCTAACAAAGAAATTAAACTCTTGTTGCTCGGTGCAGGAGAGAGCGGCAAAAGTACTTTGTTTAAACAAATGAAAATTATACATCACAACGGGTACACTCCTGACGAGTGTTTGGGCTACAGAGATATTATAAGAAGCAATATTCTTCAGTCGATGAAGAGTTTAATCTTGGCTACTTACAAACTTGACACTCCGATTGAAAGCGCAGAGAACAGAGCTCACTCAGCTAAAATTAATGAATATGATCAGGAGGCCATGCTCCATATTACAAAAATTTGGACGGAGGAGTTAGGAAAGAACCTAGAAGAGCTGTGGAATGATGAAGGCATACAAAAAGTGTACAGACAAAGAAGCAAGTTTCAATTGTTAGACTCAACAGAATAGTAAGATCATCATACCAACCTGCTTTTTAACACCATTTAGCTTCTTCGCAAACATTAAGCGCATTAGTAAGTCTGAGTATGTGCCAAATGAACAGGACGTACTTCGGTGCAGAGTCAAAACAACTGGTATTGTAGAGTCAGAGTTTGACTTCAACAACATCAAGTTTAAACTTTTCGATGTTGGAGGACAAAGAAATGAAAGAAAGAGTAAGTAACCTAACAATCATTTAACTAATCATGAGCAGAGTGGATCCATTGCTTCGATAACGTCACAGCCGTTCTTTTCGTAACAAGCCTTAGCGAGTATGACCAAAAGTGTTATGAAGACGACCAAACGCTTCGAATGAAGGAGAGTCTTGTGCTTTTTGACGAGATCGCAAATTCTCATTACTTTAGCGACACCCCAATCATTCTATTCTGCAACAAAGAGGACCTTTTCAAGGAGAAGATTAAAACAATCCCACTAACTGTTTGCTTTGAGGACTACAGAGGCCCTGAGAACGATTTTGATAGTGCTGTGAACTTTGTGAAACAAAAATTCTTGTCCTTAAACAAAGAGGAAAGGGAAGTATATTCTCATGTAACTTGCGCAACCGACACTAGAAATATCAAGAAAGTTTTTGATGACATCAAAGAGATTATAATTAAGAATGCTCTAAACCAGGTGTAAAAATAAATTACTTTTTTTATTTTCAAAACATTATTGGAACACATTACCTCATCTACGGATTAAACATGCTCGATATTGAATGTGGTCTCATAGTACTTTCCACAATTCTACTTTCGTTAAGAAGATTTTTTAAACTTTGTAATAATTACTGCTTTTACAAATAGCTGTAGACAAACTATTACTACATCCATCAAAGATGCCATTGCCAGAGTTTATTGTGTCCGGGCATATAGACGATCAAATGTCAATGGCATATAGCAAAAAAGACACAAAAAGGACCTACCTCTTTACAGGAGCATCACCAAAAGAGGGGATGTTCCTGATACTAAACATCTGCACAAAGCTACCAGTCGTTCAGCCAAGACTGCCATTTACTATGAAACAGAGATATGAGGCTGAAAAACCAAAAACTCAATCTCCATCTAAATGGCAGTTAGTACAACTCAAAATGTATGGATACATAACGAAGATACCATGGGAACCCATGAATGTGTACATTGACAGAAAATATGAACCTATTAGTGACGAAATCATTCCATCTAGTATAAATTCAAATTTGATGACAAGATCGGAGGCTTTAAGGAACTTTGGTTCAGTGCATGGACAACGTATAACTGCTGTGCTTACAGTCTTGGACGATAAAAAAATATACGCTCTTGACCCACCTCAATCATCAGTTTTGAACGGCATTTGGGATGCTACTTTAGTATGTAATGATAACTTTGGACACCAATGGAGGTTAGAAAGTTTAACAAGAGTAGAAACAGAAGGAACAGACGGTCCAGATATAACAATCCCACCTTTTCACACACTTCAAACTTTTATTTAAGTGTGATGAATCACAATTTGGACCTCATAATCAAAGCGGGCCAAAAATGAACCATGGACGGATGGTTCGTTTTCAATTCAATAAACTTTCGATGACTGCCAGTGATGTATTTCTATTTACAATAAATATTTTGTAACAAACCAAACAGGGCATACCTGATCTTCATTTTTCACAGACAACAAGAACAATAGGTACCATCCTAGTGCATATTCCTCATAATGTAACATGCATTTGGCCATCACCAACTGGGCAACATCATAACTTTCATTTATTATAAGCAAAGTTACTATTCTTTGATACATTAACAACGGTAAAACATTTTCACTTTTATCAGATCTATCAACGATAGCATTTTGAACATTTTGTAAAAAACCATTCACATCACCCTGAGTCATTTGAATTTTTATTTCGACAACTTTTACTTACCCTATTCATTGCTATCAACGCTAGACATAAATGGCAGATGGGATTGTCCTGGTAAATCACATTAGGTGCATATGACCTCTTCTCTAAAGCTTTTCGTTGTCTTTGTTGTCTTCTGATTTCTAATTCTTGTCCATAATCTATATTGGAGTCTTGTATCTGCAGAATGGGTGTGATGTCGGGTTTCACGTATCGGGATGCATTTTCAAAGTCACCAACTCTACAATAAGTTATTGACAATCTAACATGTAGGACGTTAAG
The DNA here is from genome assembly GCA_026419775.2 of Acrasis kona. NCBI lineage: Eukaryota > Heterolobosea > Eutetramitea > Acrasida > Acrasidae > Acrasis > Acrasis kona. Next base: position 15,072 of record JAOPGA020001356.1, on the reverse strand, counting down.
AAAGGATGTCTCTGGTTGCGTTGTACTTTCCTTCTTTTTTTCTCTTAATTGTTAATGTTTTGATGGAATCATTTATTTTACTTGACACGAGCCAGTTGAAATTTTCTCTCTGCTTTTTTGTAGTACTCAAGTGCAGTCTCAAATTCTTCGTTACACTGTAAATGTTAATTGCTTTTCGATTTTGGTTACTTACGTAGCAAATGTTAGCTAAGCGAACACATATGCAAGCCTGTTGGTAGTTTTTTGTAAAGGGCGACGTTTTGATAAAAGTTTTTCTTGTTGTTGTTTCGTATTCTTGGTAAGCATTCCTAATGTATTAGAGTTTGTTCATGATGATTACTTACATGTAATATTGAACGCACAGATCATTTTGACCCATCCCAACGGCGATCTCGGACAAGTTTACATAAACTTGAGCAATGTGAATGAACGGGTGATGATGAGTGGCACCGTTGTTAATTACAAATAAACATTTTTGATAGCATGTTTCTGACCATGAAAGCAACTCTAACAGTTGATATAATTCTGCTTTCCAAAACCATACAGCCGATTCCAACGATTCCATGCGTCTCTTGGGTAATATGCCTGACGATTCCACAATTCTCATGCAGTACAAACTTTCTCGGTAGTCGAAATTTACACGGAATAGCAGGCCCAAAATTAATGCGAGGTATAGTTCGGTAATTGCTATACATGTTAATGTGTTTTATTAATAAGTATGCGTACATTTAATGTCCCTATCTTTCTGTTGGATGCAGAATACTTGTTGAAATTGTGCAAGTGCTTTATTATACTCTTTTGTATGTAAATGTAGGAAACCTAACCTTAAACTTGCACAAAGGTAATAGGGATGGTCTGGAGAGACCTGCTCCAAAATTGTCACGTACAATGATTTTGAAATCACTTTAATGTTAAGAATGAATGAGTTTGACGCACTCACCTTCATCTGATAGGTCCATATCTCTTTTGATGTACCTGTCATCAATCATGTGAAAAATCTTTGCGACCAAAGGTGGCACATCAGGAACAGATTTGGATAACATTCGGGTTTTTAATGCCCAAGTCAAGAATTCTGATGTTTGTAGTGCTTCCTCTGTTAAGTGGTGGAGATGAGCCTCGGCAATTGGCTTTGTAGAAGATGGTAGAAATTTGGGAAGGTTGTTCTTATCGCTTTCAAATGACAGTTCATCACGCAATCTAACATTATCACTATTTGATTGATTATTGCAATTACTGTTCTGACATTAAATTATCATTGAAGTACTCCTTTAGTGGCGGTGTTTCTTCCCATCTTTCGTGTTTGTGTTGTTGATAATAGTACAGATTTATATTCGTAAACGGTTCTATCTCTTGTGCCACTTTTGTTGACACCAACATTGAGGAATCCATATCATGTCCTTGTTATTATTGATATTGCAGCTATGATATCTGTTGTAACGATATATTTTCCTTAATTGATCCAAAATTCTCCGTGTCAGTGCCAAGCAACAACTTGACGTATGGGAAATTTTGAAAGTGTTAGAGAGAAGATTACTCTAGACTATCCTTCGGATATGTCTCCAAGTGATGTGATTAGGTCGAAGGTGGAGCAAGATGTAGATGGAAGAACAAGTGAAACACTAAATAAACTTGGAATAGCCTACGAAGATCTCGCAACTGCTGATGATGTATTGCGTTTATTAAAATACGAAGTTTTTGAAAAGGAGGTTGATCAAGAAGAAGTTTGAGAGTTCCTCCTAGAACCAGAAGACAGCACCCCAATAGACTTGGGCTCGGTTCACGTGCACAAACAGGAGCGTTTAGATTTCGCAAGTTCCAAAGTTGGACAGTCAGCGTCTGAGAGTTGTAGAACAAGACAACAAAAACCAAATCCAATCGTGCTCGAAGAGCTCAGAGTAAAGGTCTTTATTACAGAAATTAATAATCCAGTGAGTAGATGGACATTATCCCCGTTGCTGAGTTTGTTCGAAAATTCGCCAAGGTTTGGTTTGTTCCACACTGGCGTCATGCTCGGTCCTTTTAAAGTAGAATGGAATGACGGCGGTTTAATAATTCCCAGAGCATGTACAGCCTCCTCTTTTATAGCATTTGATGTAAAAACTTTTAAAGAACCCGCTGAAATTAAAGAAGCTATACAAAAGACAGCCGAAGCAATTGCCTTTTATAATACTGGCTTTGATTATAATAATTCAACTAAGAATTGCCAACACTTTACAGAACATCTACTCAAAGAATTGGGAATACAATACGAACCGAAGGGTCAGCTCAAGGAATTTTTAGATAAAATGAGGGCTTCAGGTAGATACGATTGTAGCTATAGAGTTCCAGAAGAATACTTGGCGAAGTTTGAAAAAGTGGATGAATTAAAGAAGATCATCAGAAATGGGGTGGCAACATTTACCACACACAAGGAATTGGATTTGTTTGTTTCTAAAATCTATGAAGAAGATCCATTTTATTTTGGTGGTCCCATAGGAAAGGATGATTATAAACTACTGAAATCTTTTGACAGAGGTTTTTGGTTGAGACATTTCTACAGTTTTAATAGAGACAAGAAATCTGACCCACAATATTGTCCAGATGTTATTGGAGCAAAATGTTCTACTAGGAACGGACCAAACTTCAAATTGATAATCTATCGAATATATTATCCATTGTTGGCGCTGACACTCGTCGAAGTTTTAGGAACTCTTTTTCAGACATTCTTCTTTGTTCCATAGTGCTGGGACGTAAGACACCTTTCTAATCAATATTTTCCGCTCCTAACACAACTTGCAAATCGAACGGCATGTCGTTATACGATCTGAGAAGATTGCATATCTTCAGAATACTCCTTTGTGCTGCTCTCCTCCAATGATCTTTTTGTGAGAATCTTGTTCGTCGTGTTGAAAATTTTGTCTAATTTCATCTCCGACATTCGAATCGATCCTTGTTCCAAATCGAATATTACCCCCAAACGTTATATCATTTGAGTGGGTTTGAGAACACTTCCGAGATTATGAACCCCAAGCATTGGAACAATCCAACGTAGCGACATATAAGAACTATTTGCAACACCATAATTGTCAGCAAACCGGAATATTCAGTATTTTGTATCCATTCCTATCCATGATCAAAGCTTTAACAATAATTTTTGTGTATAGGTTGAAGATGGTTGAACTGAGTGGATCATGATCGCTGTTCTGAAAGCATTGTTTACATCTGAGGGGAAGGTCGTTGGTGTGATGTTAAGATTTTCTGGGCAGCACGACGAAGAGGGTCTCCAACAGTATTATGCTAAACAACGTTTGAAGTACCAAATTATGTTGTCAAATTGAAACTAGCGTGTACGTTGTGGATGGGATAGAAATGGATAGACATTGGGGTTCGAGTCCTGTCCGTATCATTGATGAAAAAAAGAGAAGTCAGGACCGTGCAGGTATGTTTCTTTCTCGCTTATTTTTTAAGAGTTGTCACAAATATGCAGTCGAAGGATATTTTGTTTGTATTACTAATATATATTGTCTTTCTCAATCACATTTTTAATTTTATTTTATTTTATTTTATTTTATTTTATACATTTGGCCTTTCTAGGCTTTTTGAGTGGCCGGCCGCGCTCGAAGCGACTTAAGCCAGTTCACTGACAGTTTATTTGTTTCCTCTCTTTTTCTTCGTGGGAGATGCAATAGATCTGGAGTCCTCTTTTTCATCTTCCTCTTCCATGATGTACTCCTCATCATCCTCGTCCACCTTCCTCTTTCTGCCTTTTGAGGCTTGGCCCGTTGACATGTTCGATTTGAATAAATTCATCATAGCATCGAACTTGGTGTCAAGACTATCAAGTTTAGCCTCGAGCTTGGCATCGTTCTCGGCAAACTTTTCTTGGGCTTTGATAGATTCCATCTCCATGGTATCTTGTCTCTCTGAAAGTTCTTTGATAGTGGAGGTGCAGTCTTTGATTTGACCTTTCATAGAATTTTGGTCGGTTTTAATGTCCTTTAGTTCCGCCAGAATGTCTTTCAGTGCTCCCTCATTCGTGTTGTTGTTGCTGTTGTTGTTGTTGCTTTGTTTTGGACCTCTGGATCCGGTGATGTTGTTGTTGTTCTTGTCTGCCATCTCTTTCCAAGGGATTAAAGTTATGTCTTCCTTGTCTGAAAGTCTCAATCACATTAGCTAATTTGGTAGAAAAATAAAATCTTAACCAAATCTTTTTTTACAAGTAGTTTTTTATGCTGGTTATGTGACGTTTGTGCTGTATAATAATTAATTTGGCTATCGCTGTTCAATCATAAAGTTCGTGTGTTTTTTGTAATTCTTGGCATGCTTTATCCATCGTTGTAAAAGTGCTCCAATGCCGAAAATCGTCAAAGAAGTTACGTCAGCTATCTCGTCGTGTTATTGTGTTTTCTATCATTATCCTTGTTCGAATCCAATTTTTACAAACCATCCAAATGACTTAATTTGGGCTAAGGTTCAAATATTTCTTAAATATGATTCTATTTCAGGAAACGGAGCAATAATATGAAGCAAGGGAATATATTGAATAGTCCACATGTTAAATGTGACAGGTACTTTTGTATCTGACAAGAAAAAAGGGCTAACATGGATTATGATTTGACTGCTCTAGAGAGTGTGATGACCAACAAAGGAGTACTTGTTGGGGACTATATGAGGAAGTTCAAGGTTTTGTTACGTAAGTAAAGGTTATTACAGATTTCACCAACACTGCAGTGTTTGTCAGGCATATTGGTTGTAGTTTTTGCAAGTACTCCATCATGCACGTTACGCTTAATTACGGTTCCATCATTAAACTTAATACTATTCCAATAATTGTCCACATGGAGCCTCCTGAGGTCTTTTCTAACTTTCTCAATGATGTAAGCAATTATATTTTATCCATGGCTTTTAATTCAATAATAGTTGGGAGATGGAAATCCAATAACAAACAACTTGATCACAGTACATGACAAAGAGGACCACATTAGTTCTGCCCTCAAGGTGAAGAATTTAACTCAGAGAGAGTTTATGACCGTGTGCTTCAACAGGATGAAGTCAATCTGGTGCCAAAAGGTCATGTTAAAATACGGCAACAAGTTTTCTTCTGACCATGGCGCATCAACAACAAGATTGTCTTGTATGTTTGTGATTGACGATGGTAAAGTTGTGTACGAATATAGAGAGAAGAGAGGAGACGAGAAGCCTGACTACCTTCGTTCGATCATAGATCCTGATGGCCTTGGGCATGTGTCAGAATGGCACACCCCAAAAAGAGACGACTTTGTTTGTAATGGGGTATATTGTGACTTACCCCAACTCCCTGTTGAGGAAACAAAACAGGCTTCTTCGCCTTTTTTATCTTGCGTTGGGCGGGACTTTAAAGCTGTAGTAGACAATAAAAATGAAGAGCAACCTGCTGACGAAGAGTTCGCAGAAACTCTTAGAGATAAATTAAAATCCAGATACTTTTTATTATTTGCATCAAAGGAACACTCTTCGGAGTGTGTTTTGTTCTGGCAAGATGCAAATATTAAATATAATTCCTTGTTAAATCCTGAAGAGAGACTAAAAGTGGCAGATATTATCTTTGATTCTTATTTTAACTCTTCTTCACTGAACGAAGTTAATGTCACTGACAAGTCCAAGAAGACTGTGAAAAAAAGAATAGAGGAGGAGGGACCAGTTTTGAATTTGTTCAAGGAACCAGTGAATGAAGTTAATTTGATGTTGATGGGAATGTATTTGAGGTTCAAGTCTGACGGGCTATACATGGATTTGTTAAAAAGCATTAATAAAAGTACCCGCCATAACACGCTTAAACCTGATAAATCGTAAAATAAAAGACCGTATAATACTATAAACTTCATTTTCTTCATTTAAAACATTTGTTGGTTTTGGATTGGAATTAAATGTTCTACGAATTTTTGTTCATTGTGGCGCGGTGTTGATGGTCTGCGCTGAAGGTGCTGACCTTGGCAATGTTCTTATTGACTTTTTTACACAGGGAAGATACCAAAGAGGGCTCTAGTTCTCCACCACCGAGTTTCAACAAACTTGTTACCGCGTAGTTCTTGCGGTGTGGAAGCGTTTTTTAGTTGATCTTTTAAATACTTTGATAGGTCTTCGTAATGCTTCGCTGTTAATGACTGTGTGTTGACGAATCCAACAAAATAGATTACAATGATTCTGATGATTTATCTGCAATGCTGCATGAGAGATTACGTTCGTTTTGAATGTGGACTTTAAGGGAAGAATTAGAGATTGTCATGAGGATAGTAATTGATTTCAATACCCTTATTACTCTACATAGGTACTTAATCATTGACTTAATAAAATAAGAATCTTTTGTAAAAGAATTCAATTGGAACTGCAGTGTAAGAACTTTCTTCTGTAGGTCAACTTACTGGGTTGTTCTTATGAAGTTCAATTCAAAAAAAGCATGTGGTTCAGTACCCCCAAAGTCGTTACCCCTCCTCGACCAGCTCAATTGGAACAGAATGATATTGACGAACTTAACAAATTTATAAAATCTATTGACTCCAGAACAACACCGAACGTATCAAAGTTGTTGTCCATATATAAAAGTAAAATAGAAAGACAAAAAGAATATACCAATCTAGACAAAAAGTCTCAAGAAGATGTGTACCTACTGAACGATGATTTTCCACAAGTATCCCCAGCCCAAATCGCCGATGATTTAGTAAGATGCAAGAACGATGTACTAATCACCAAAATGTTCTTAAAAAAGCCACATTACGAGGTACACGACCAATTCAGCCCCATACAATCTACCCACTTTCTCGACTCTGTTATAGAAGTGAAGTCAGCTCAATTGTTCAAACACCTTGAACCCGATATACAAGCCTTGGAAACTAACTACACAGAAATTATGAGTCGAATCGAAGAATTAAAAGTCGACATGTTGTACAAGAAAAAGATGGCCGAGTTCAAGAATGAAGAAAACCAAATCAACAACAACTCGGAGGAATTGAACGTGATGCAAAAGTTAAGTTACGATAAATTAAAAGAAGCATCATTCAAGTTCTTCTGCGAAGGAGAGGAACAAATCTTGGAGAAAAAAGGCCTCAAGATTTATGACATTCCCAATTCCCATCAATTCGACTATGAAGCGGAACAAATTCATTTCCGATTCGTAGAAAGTACTTTACATCGATTGTTCAACTCTAAAAACTTGTCCCCATTCGCCCACCAGCTCAACAAAGTCGAATACATTGTGAATCCAGTTCTCCTTAAAGCATTTGAGAAGAAGAGGATCGAGCTAGCCCACACACATGGATTTTTATTAGAGAGCGTAAAGCCATTACTACTTTTTCACGGCACAAGCGTCCAAAACATGGACAACATCATCAAAACTGGTTTTTTGAGATCGAAGATTGGATCTTCGACTGATAAAGGTTTCTATGGAAGTGGATTTTACTTTTCTGAGAATCCTTCTTTGAGCATGGGGTATAGTAGATCAAACACTTCAATGTTACTTTGTATGGTGTTGGTTGGTAAGGCTTATAGATGTCAATATGATTTGGGGTGCGATAAAAAACAGGGATATGACTCTCATGTAGCGCCTGATGGAAGTAGCGAAGTCATTATATTTGATCCTGCTCAGGTGTTACCTTGTTATCGTTTGACATATTCCTCTGAGTACTGGTAATTTTTTGACAGGGATGATGATTTTTGTTTGATAAATAAAGTTGGAGTGGACTTAAGTCGTCTTTTAGGCCTGTAAGGGACATAAACATAAAACTTAATATTTAATTGTTTTTTTATTTTTCTGCTCCATGTAATTGTAACACACTGTTTCATACGATTCGATATTATAATAATACCTCTCGTGGACCATACCAAAAAATAGAAATTTTAGAAACCAGGACACTTCCCAAAGGGTAATCTAGTTTATTTTTGTACTTCAAAGTTTTGATCGTTAAATGCTCTTGCACAAAACATGTCCATCACATCTCCGCTCTGACCAAGGTATAGAGATCTACACAAACAAATGTCGTTGATTAGGTTGGGCATGATGAGCTGTACGAGAAAAGTACCTACTCTATCGTATTGGTTGATAATGTGTTTGGTCAACCTGACATGCATGTAATGTTGGATCGGCATTTTGGTGGGTGGCGGCACGATGGGTCGTTGTTTGAGTGGTACTGATGTTTTGATTTGCGATACGATGTTACCTTGAAACGAAAAGCATAAATCGTACAATTCATCATTGAGTCGATGATGATCGTCATCATGAAATTGATGCATTACCGACATGTTGCGATCTATAATTTTTGGGTTGACTGCGATTGTAATGTTGCATTCCATTATTTATTGACATTCATCCATAATCCAGCTTACAAGTATCTACTGTCCATAATACAGAGAATGTGTCTGTTCTCTTCTTCCCAGATACCGCGCTTCAAACAATTTTAATGTAAGTCTTGATTGTGATTTACTGCTTTTGATAGTCTGGCTGTGATACATGGGGGAATGAGTGTTGAACCATCTGTATATAGGTCTAATTACAAAAACAATTAGTTTATTGAATGGTGCATTTCTTCTTTGGTGGTCCTGACAAGTTATCCAAAACATTCCTAAGAGCTAGATTAATTTTCTTTCTCTCTTTCTGCTCTTCGTCAATCTGTCTTATGATCTCCGCGTTTTGCCTTAAAACTTCCGCGTTTTGCCTTAAAACTTCGGCCATTCGATTTTCGGACTGCTGTTGCAATTCCACGTATTGTCGTACAATAACTTCAAGCCGTGCCACAACTGACGTTTGACTTTGTTGTAGGAGGGGCTGATCTTCCTCTACTCTGGCTTGGGCTTCAAGAAGCAACCTCTTCATTTCCATTCCTGTTGGCTTAACAGTCATGTTACTTATGGTTGATTCCCCAGATAAGGCTGTGGTTGGCCTTGAGGTATCTGTCTCAGTGTACTGAATATTAGCATACCTATCGTTTTCTTGAGTACTAATTGTACCTTCTAGATTGAATTTTGCTGCTGTCGTATCCAAATGAACTTGATCGACAGGCATGTTATCCTCTTCTTTTTGGTTGTCTATGTCCTCAAGTTTCTTAATAAAAACTTCTTCAGTCCCACCCATATCAACAACATATCCTCTTTTCATCAACTCATCCATCAATTGGCTCCTGTTCAATCCTTGGTACTTTGACATTTGTTTGACAGATGAAAGGTGATCTTTACATTACAAAAACTTCTGATGATATCGTTATGACTATATTGTTCTGCAGCAAAGAAACAATTTAAGGATGAATATTTGAATGTGGAATGTCACCATTGCAGACAATGTCATATAACAGGTGTGTTGCTGGAACAATTCTTTACACGTAGTGTACAAGAAGTGACAATACAGGTAATAAAGATGAATATTACAATATAAGGGTTGGCCATTCATTGAACATGACTTTACATGCGCGTAATCTTGGAACAAAACAAACCAAGTTACACTAACACACCTTCCTATCGATGTGTTGTAACAAGGTTACCGCTTGAAAGTACTTTAAGTTTAAGTGCGAGTATTAAAAGCGGTACTCCGCCTTCGAATAAAGTTTGTCAAAAGTTTATAGATCAAGGCACCGTTTAAATCACTTACAAAAATAGATGCTTACAATAAATAAATATTACAAAAATCAAGCTTTTAAATTAAATAAGTAAACCCTATACAGTCTTGATTCAAAAACTATGTATTTATTGACAGTACAATGCATCAACTCCATCGTTTGGGCAATTTGTCAGCATTGCCGAAGTAGGTCAAGCCATTGCCACATTTAATATGACCCTATAAGATGGATCCCACTAATGTCAATCAATTATATCCTCTTAAAGCTACCCTAGGCCTAAATTCAATTCGTGTAAAGTTGAACTTGGTTGCTCCCAATTGTTTCGTTTAATCTCAGTAACTCTTCCCGTTAAGTATATGTCAATTCCGTGCATCTATCCGTCTTGGCAATATTGTTTATCATGAATCATGAGCACTAACAGGAGGTGATGAACGATGCTTGTTAGAGTTTTCGTCTCAAAATGTGAGTAGTGTATAGTGATTTCAATTACGTTTTGATTGATACCGACGGCATACGGTACTATTGAGCCTTTTCAGCCGCTACCGCATGAAAACCTTTTAAATTGAGCAGTCTCCCACTAGGAGACTACTTATTTTTCTGATTTATTCCGCTACTAACTAGATTATTAATATTTACTCAAAGCCGCAGATGATGACATACCAGCTTCTTCCAACTCACCAATCAACCAGAGGGAGTTGAAAGAGGATACGTTAGCGTCCATACGGCTGACGAAAGCAGCCAAATAACTTAACGCAACAAGAGGATCTTTCATTGCAGTAATTGCTTCCACAAAAATTGTTATTGTCCTGATTATAATGTTTCTCTTTGGTTTAGCGATCTCATTTTTATTAAATTTCTTCTCCTTGCGAGCGAATTCTCCATCATGAAGCAAAAATAGTGACAAGACGCCAACTAAAAGTAAATATACGGACATGATGGTAAAACTAACATAACCTGCTTGCGTCGTGGTTAAATATCCTTTCCCATCACCGGAAATCCACACGGGCATATTAACAAGAACAAATGAATTGAAAAGCGATGCAATATTTAAACATAAACCGACAAGACCTGTTGCCTTTCCTCTGTCCTTTATGGAGGTGTAGTCAGCAATTGTCGCAAGATAAACAGAAAGAAGAGCTGCTAAACCTACACTACAGCTCATTCTTGTGGCTAACAATGTGTAGAAGCTGGTGGTCATTGGTATAAAGGAGATTGCCAAGGCTGAGATGGTGAAGCCAATCAAAAATATAGGTTTCCGACTTCTAATAGAGTCCGAAAAAGAACCCAAAATCCAAATGCAAGGTATTTTTACGCATTCTGTAAAAAGAGAAATGTCTCCGGTTGCACGTCCTTGCTCAGATTTTGGAACCTTGGCAAATTTTGTAAGAACGTATGGTCCTGTAGATCCTAGGAAGTTTATTCCAGAAATAATCACAATCACAACAACGTAATACATCGCCATGTTAATGTTTGATATGCCCTTCTTTCTTTGTATAATTTCTACAATACAACTATTTTTGATCAACCACAAAAACAACAAGAACCCCAACTTCATTTTTACACAACCTATCGATCGTAACGAAAACCTTCAACAACATGAACAAGCAATAACAAAAAAATGTAAGTAAATATATTTTTACTATGAACGTAGTGAAAATTTAGACATGTATACATCTTCAGGTTCCTTCCTTTGGCTCCTTCTCTTCTTCCGTTCGGTAGGAAGATTATTTGTTTTGACAGACAAACCCTCAGCATCACTATTTGGTGACGCGATTAAAGAGTTGTTTCCATATCCTATACTCCCAGTGCTGGCCCTTCTCTTTGAAGAAATGTTCGGCACATCAAGCATTCCATCTCCTGACCGGTTGTGATGTTTTGAGGTCCCCTCGTCTACTATCGAAGACGGCGTGACTGTTATGAGCGAATCAGCCCCTGGTGCTCCAAAACTGTATTGATCTAGCATGGGTGTGGTCATAAAGTGTGGTGTGTTTGGTGCGTCGCTCATGAACTGTTTGATAAAATCTTCATCTTCATTTTTTGAATACATTGCTGATGTTTTGATGGGACTAAAAAGATCTGATGTTTGTGCGTAGAAACTTGAATCATGACCGAAACCTGGTGAGAGAAAGTCGGGTGTCTGCATACTAATCATGTCAATGGGTACGCTTCCTCTTCTTAACATGAGGTTTTCGCTAATTTTTGTTCTCTTTGTGTCTATTGGAGTGATGCCGAATTCATCATCTCTTCTTCTTTTGTTGTCGGATTCCAGGTTTAGCTTTGAAAGTGATTCTATTGTCTGTTGCCTTTGTGTATCCTGTGTGGGAGTGAATGGGGAGTGTTGCTGTTGCTGCTGCTGCTGCGCGGCTTGGCCAACGTTTAGGATTATGAGAGGAGAGGATGAATTGACGCCCTGCATCATTAGCGCGTTCTGTATAACCTTTATTTGCTCTTCACTGAACTGCGACATGTCCATGCCGTTAGTCTGTATTATGATGGGTTGCTGTTTTTGTACTTGTTGGTCCTGTTGAACATTTTGATATACGCTCTTGTCAGTTGATATAAAGTTACTCAAAATGTCATTCATTTGCTCATGTCTCATGTTGTTCTGCGTTTGGGGTTGGTGTTCTTGTGGTGTTACATTTTTTTGTGCTTGGGTTTTATATTTCTTAGGTCTTGCTTTCTGTGCCTGAGCTTGAGTAGATGAAGAAGTTGTGGCAGCAGAATCTGTTTTATCGGATATCTGGTTCATATACTCAAGCAGTCCAATCATACTTTCGGTGTACGTGTTAGAAGACATGCTCATGTTTTCGATTGAGTACTTCAGATTGATTTCAGAAAATTGAAAATAGACTTAGGACTTTTCCAGTTTTGTAGAAAAGCGATGGACATTTGACGATTAGCCTAATTAAGACAAAATTTATTAATTTTAATTTCCATCCCGTTACAGCATTACAGCACGGATAAACAACAAAATCCTTTCTATAATCATGTGCAAACTGCGATAATTCGTGTGCATTATCTGCGATTGTAAGAAGTACAAGCGCACCATGCACAGGCAGCCGTTGTGAATGAACTGATTTTCCCAGTTAGTCCGATGAACTAGGCTAGCAGAGAGTCACGATGTTTCAACTGTCAAACATTCCCTCCAACTCAACTCTTTCTGACCCTCTCTTTCTGGTGAAAAAACATATAATCCTTGTTGTATCATCGTATTTGTTGTGCATGTTTAAAGTTGTTGATTTACTGGATTACAGTCACAACAGGAAATCTTTTTTTATAGATTCTTGTTCATGAGTTTGATGTCGGATTATGAAGAGGAAGATTGTTCCAAAGTATATTTGAGATTGGAGTGAATTGATCATTGTTCTGAACTCAAGGAGGGCTTGGGATTGTTCTTGTTCCAATTTATCGATCTGAATATTGAGTTTGATAATCAGGAGCAGTACGAACAAAGACAAGATGACTGCTGGAATAAAAATAGTTGTTTTTTTAATACACACCAACAACTGATGAACAACGCATTGCTATGATTAATATTGTATGTTGTTTTATTTGATCATCTTCAAGGATGAACGGTTTTATTTTCTTGTTGTCTTCTTTTGTTGGGGAACTTCCGATTCATCCAAGGAAAATGAAGACATCATTGAATCCATATTGGGTTGTACTCTCACCCTCTTGTTTGATGTTCTTTAAGCGCTGCTATTTACAGATTTTGGTTGTTGCTGTTGAACTGATGGTTTCGGAGGAAACATTATTATTACAGTTTCCTGAGCAATAAATTGCTCCCAAGTTGGAATTTCCGATACATAATTTGAAGTAGAAATTATCTCAGACCCATCATTATCGAGCGTACTCAAAGCATCACCAACAGAGATAATACCGAAAATGTCAAGTGGTTCATATTGTTCAACGGAGCACAAGGTCTCAGAATAAACACCCTCATGTTGATCGGCATTAACGGGAGCGACAATCCTATCATCTGACAAAAACTTTGCGTCATATGTCCTTGAAAATGGTGCTTAAATTTCAGCTTCCTCATCCTTTTTGTTCTTAGGAACGTGCTTAGATAAGAAAAACTCATGTGTGTATGGGTTATCACTCATTTTTGTGTACGTAAGAGATATTTTCGCAAGTGACGGAAAATACCATATGTTATAATGGGGAACGAAGTTGTGTCAACCTTCATTGTCTGTAGTGATATCACACAGTAGTATAGTATCGAAAAGAGATACCCAACACTGCGTACTGGTGGGAAACAATTCACTTCAGTTAAGATAGGGCTTCGATACGAATAAAGTTATGCGAATATTCGTATCCTTTTTGTGTTCGTATTCGTATTCGTATTTTTATTTTGGAACTCCGAAATTGTTCGGATAATACATGTCAACCGAATAAAACACGATTGTTCGTCGAATAATACAGAAATTTCTGGAATCAAATGAACGTAAGAAGCAGACCTCAAAGATTTCAAACACAGGCTTCACAAAGAGTACGTCCCAGGGCAACCAATGATACCACAGATTTTGCATCTTGGACAGACACATCTCAACCAGATGGTATTGCAATTGAAGAATCTCAAGGCATGGGAGACGCAAATACGGATACTGCTAGTCAGACTACTATTCCTGGCATGTCTAATTCGCCAAATGTTGAGGATTGCACATCTGATCCAATAGTGGAGCCTCTAAAGAAGAAGCGCAAGATGAAGAAACTTACTGCTTGGTGGTGGGAACATTGCACTGATAATGTTATAGTTGATAGTGTTATTGTTTCAACAAAATGCAAACACTGCATGGAAGTGTTACCATTCCCCACTAAATGTGGCACAAAACAACTCCAACATTTTGAAAAGCATAATTTTTTTCCCCCAACAAATAATGTCTCAAAAGTGAACACGTCGCTATCTTTTGAAGAACAAGAAAAGCGCTTTCAACAAGCGTTTGTTGATTGGGTCATTGATGACGCTATGTCATTCACTATCGTCAACTCTGAAAGCTTCTTAAAAATGCTATCACTTCACACGCCGGACATGAAGCTATTTAAAAATGATACCTTACAAAAGAGAATATCAACAAAATACGAAGAACATGAGAAGAAGTTGAAGAAGGAGATTCACGACACGTGCTCATCAATGAGTATCGCAGTTGATGGATGGACAAGCGAAGCTCAACAACCCATTCTAGCCACAATAGGTAGATGGGTTACACCTGATTTTGAACTGAGGGAGGAAGTCATAGACTTTAGTGAAATCGAAGGGGAGCATTCCGGCGAGAACTTTGCTGGTATTGTTAATGACCGTTTGAAGGAGTTAGATGCACAAAGCAAGCTTTTATCAGCAACAACAGACAATGCAGGAAATAATGGAACCTTTTGCGCCACACTCGAGGAAAATATAAAAGTAGACTTGGATAACAATTGGTTGGAAGAGTGCAAGTTCAAAGGAAGGGAGAGTAAAGTGAGTTGTCTACCGCATGTTATCAATTTGTGTGTACAAGATATGCTAGAAGGCTAT